>RJWT010000827.1:0-56997 GCA_004365215.1 Cuniculus paca
ACTGAGTTTGATTTAGCTGTGGAAGATTTGCTGACAAAAAATGGGTACTAAGCCTTTTCCTCACATTCGTTCCTTGGGCCCAAATGATTCAACACTCATAGTTTTTTGCATACTTGTTTGCACACAGCAGAAGCATTTCTTATGTGGACTTATACTTCTCCCATGCAGTTTTTCTAGGTAAACACACCACAAGTTTTGGCAAGTTTCACTGCATAGTCATGAATAGACATTCCTTTGCAAACTGCCTTTAGTGAGGCAAATCCAGGAAAAAAACGTGTGCCACTTCCATATAGTAAGAAGCACAGCCTCTGCAGTATCCACATATGCTGAGTTCTCTTAGTTGAAGTTATACTGATTTTGACATACCTGTGGCAACTATCCTGGTAAAAGAGTGGTAGTAAGCCATTTCCTACCATTCATTCCTATTGGCCTAGAAGACTCAACACACAAAGTTCTTTCCGTACTTTTTTCCACACACCACAATCATTTCTAACATTGAGGTGTATTTCCCCCAAGGAGTTCTTTGGGGAAAACACATCAAAACTTCTGCAATGCTTCACCGTACAGGGTAAACAGTCATCTCTATGCAATCTGCCTTTCAGTAAGGCAAATCCAGAAAAGAAACGTGCGCCTCTCCCATACAGAAAGAAGCCCAGCATCCCCCGAGTGTAAGCATGTTGAGTTCTCTGAGCTGAAGTTATACTGAGTTTGATTTAGCTGTTGCAGCTTTCCTGGTGAAACAGTGGTAGTAAGGAATTTCCTCCCATTCATTCTTAAAGGCCTAGATGGCCCAACACTTAAAGTGGTTTCCACTCTTATTTCCACACAGCAGAATCATTTCTAACATTGAGGTCTACTTCTCCCATGGAGTTCTTTCTGGAGAAACACAACACAAGTTCTGGTGAGCTTCGTTGCACAGGGTTGAATAGTTATGTCTGTGGAAACACCCTTTCAGAAAGGCAAATCTAGAAAACAAAAGTTGCCTCTCCCATATAGAAAGAAGCACAGCCTCTCCAGTGTGAAGGTATGTTGAGTTATTTGCACTGAGGTTATCTTCAGTTTGATTTAGCTGTTGGAGCTTTGCTGGCAAAAGAGTGGTAGTAAGACCTTTCCTCCCCTTCATTCCTAGGGGCGAAATGAACCAACAGACAATATTGTTGCCATACTTATTTACACACTGTAGAATCATTTCTAACATTGACTTATGCTTCTCCCATGGAGTTCCTTCTCAGGAAACACAACACACATTTTGGGGAGTTTCGTTGGATAGAGTTGAAGAGTCATCTCTGCACAAGTTAATTTTCAGTGAGGCAAATCCAGAAAACAAACGTGTGCCTCTCACATGTAGAAAGAAGCACAGCCTCCCCAGTGTGCAAATATGTTGAGGTCTCTGGGTGGAAGTTGCACTGAGTTTGATTCAGCTGTTGTAGCTTTCCTGGAAAAAAATTGGTAGGAAGCCACTTCCTACCATTCATTCGTTTAGACCTAGATGATTGAGCACACAAAGTTGCTTCCACACTTATTTCCACACAGCAGAATCATTTCTAATGTTGAGTTATATTTCTCCCATGCAGTTCTGTTTGGCAAATACATAACGATTCAAGGGAGTTTCATTGCATAGAGGTGGATGCTCATCTGTGTGCGAACTGCCATTTAGTAAGGTATATCCTGAAAGCAAACGTGTGCCTCTCCCATATAGAAAGAAGCACAGCCTCCCCAGTGTGCACATATGTTGAGTTCTCTAAGCTGAAGTTATGGTGAGTTTCATTAGGCTCTTGCAGCTTTCCGGGCAAAGGAGTAGTAAGCCATTTCCTCCCATTAATTTCTATTGGCCCAGATGAGCCAACACACAAAGTTGTTTCCACACTTATTTCCACACTGCAGAATCATTTCTAACATTGAGTTCTTCTCCCTTGGAGTTCTTTCTTGGCAAACACACCACAAGTTCTGGGGAGTTTCTTTGCATAGGGGAGAATAGTGCTCTCTGTGAAAACATACTTTCAGCAAGGCAAATTCAGAAAACAAATGTTTGCCTCTCCCTTACAGAAAGAAGCACAGCCTCCCCAGTGTGCAGATATGTTGAGTTCTCTGAGCTGAAGTTATGCTGAGTTTGATTTAGCTGTTGAAGTTTTCCTGCCAAAAGATGGGTAGTAAGACATTTCCTGACATTCGTTCGAAGGGGTGAAAGGACCCATCACCCAAGGATGTTTTCATCCTTACTTCCACACAGGAGATTAATTAGTAAGGTTGACTTATACTTCTCCAATGGAGTTTTTTCTGGGGAAACACAACACAAATTGTGGGGAGTTTCGTTTCACATGGGATAATAGTCATCTCTAAGCAATATACCTTTTAGGAAGGCAAATCGAGAATACAACCGAGTGCCTCTTTGGTACAGAAAGAACCACAGCCTCTCCAGTGTGGAAACACGTTGAGTTCTCTCAGCTGAAGTTATACTGATTTGATTTAGCTTTTGCAGCTTTCCTGCAAAGAGTGGTTATAAGCCATTTCTTCCGCTTCATTTATAAGGGCTTAGCTGGCCCAGGACAAAAAGCTGTTTCCCCTGTTATCTCACACAGCAGAATCATTTGTAGCATTATGTTATATTCTCCCATGGAGTTCTTTCTGGGGAAACACACCACAATTTCTGGCGCGTTTCCTTGCACAGAGGAGAACAGTAACCCCTATGCAATGTGACTTTCAGTAAGAAAATGCAGAAAAGAAATGTGTGCCTCTCCCATACAGAAAGAAGCACAGCCTCCCCAGTGTGCACACATGTTTAGTTGTCAAGTAGAAGTTATAGTGAGTTTGATTTAGCTATTGCAGCTTTACTGGCAAAAGAGTGGTACTAAGCTTTTTCCTCCCATTCATTGGTATGGAACTAGATGAGCCAAAGCACAAGGTTTTCCCGCACTTATTTCTGCACAGCAGAATCATTACTACCATTGAGTAATACTTCTCCCATGGAGTTCTTTCTGGGAATAGACACCTCATGTTCTGCGGAGTTTCCTTGCACAGAGGTGAATGGTCATCTTTATGCAATGTGACTTTCACTAAGGCAAATCCAGAAAAGAGATGTGTGCCTCTCCTGTACAGAAAGAAGCACAGCCTCCCCAGTGTGCACACATGTTCAGTTGTCAAGTAGAAGCTATACTGAGTTTCATTTAGCTGTAGAAGCTTTCTTGCCAAAAAATGGGTACTAAGCCTTTTCCTCACATTCGTTCCTGTGGCCCAAATGATTCAACACACATAGTTGTTTCCATACTTATTTGCACAGCACAGAAACGTTTCTTATGTTGACTTATACTTCTCCCATGCTGTTTTTTCTAGGTAAACACACCACAAGTTGGGGGAAGTTTCGTTGCATAGTCATGAATAGACATCTCTTTGCGAACTGCCTTTCAGAGAGGCAAGTCCATAAGAGAAACGTGTGCCTCTTCCATATAGAAAGAAGCCCAGCCTCCCCAGTATCCACAAATGCTGAGTTCTCTGAGTTGAAGTTATACGGAGTTTGACTTATCTGGGGAAACTCTCCTGGCAAAAGAGTGGTAGTAAGCCATTTCTTCCCATTCATGGGTATGGGCCTAGATGAGCCAAAACATGAGGTTTTTCCACCCCTATTTCTGCACAGCAGAATCATTACTAATGTTGAGTTATACTTCTCCCATGCAGTTCATTCTGGGGAAGCACACAACAAGTTCTGTGGAATATCATTGCATAGGGGAGAAAAGTCATTTCTGGGCAAACTGCCTTTCAGAAAGGCAAAGCCAGAAGACAAACATCGGCTACTCTCTTATAGAAAGAAGCACGGCCTGCCCAGTGTGCAGAAATGTTGAGTTCTCCGAGCTGAAGTTCTACTGAGTTTTATTTAGCTGTTGCCACTTTCCTGGAAAATGAGTGGTAGTAAACCATTACGTCCCATGCATTCCTAAGAGCCTAGATGCCCCAACAGACAAAGTTGTTTCCGCATTTATTTTCATAGAGCAGAATCATTTCTAACATTGAGTTATAGTTCTCCCATGCAGTTCTTTCTGGGGAAACACACCAGTGTCATGGGGAGTTTCATTGCATAGGGGTGAGTAATCATCTCTGTTCAAACTGCCTTTCAGTAAGACGCATCCAGAAACAAACTTGTGCCTCTCCCGTATAGAAAGAATCAAAGTGTTCCCAGTGTGCAGATAGGTTGAGTTCTCTGAACTGAAGTTATACTGAGTTTGATTTAGCTGTTGCAGCTTTCATGGCAAAGCAGTGGTAGTAAGCTTTTTCCTCCCACTCATTCCTATGTGCCTAGATAACCCAACACACAAAGTTCTTTCCATGCTTATATCCACACAGCAGAATCATTTCTAATGGGGAGTCATACTTCTCCCTTGGAGTTCTTTCTGGGGAAATGCCCAACAAGATCAGGGGAGGTTCGTTGCATTGCGGTAAATACTCATCTCAGTGTAAACTGCATTTCAATAAGGCAAATCCAGAAAACAAACGTGTGAATTTCCCACATAGAAGGAAGCACAGTCTCGTGAAAGTGCAGATATGTTGAGTTCTCTGAGATGAAGTTATACTGTGTGTGATTTAGCTTTTGCAGCTTTTCTGCCAAATGTTAGGTAGAAAGCCATTTCCTCCCATTCGTTCTTAGGGTAAAATGACCCAACACTCAGTGTGGTTTCCATGCTTATTTTCACAGAGTAGAATCATTTCTAAAGTTGACTTATGCTTCTCCCAGGCATTGCTTTGCAGGTAAACACACCACAAGTTCTGGGGAGTTTAGTAGAATAAAGGTGAATAACCTTCTCAATACACACTGATTTTCATTCATGCAAATTCAGAAAACAAACGTGAGCCTTTCCAATATAGAAAGAAGTAGATTCTCCTCAGGGTGGAGACATGTTCAGTTTTCTGAGGTGAAGTTATACTGAGTTTGATTCAGCTGTTGAAGCTTTCCTGCCAAAAAATGGGTACTAAGCCTTTCCTGCACAGAGTGGGTGTAAGCCATTTCTTCCCCTTCATTTATAAGGGCTTAGCTGGCCCCGGACAATAAGTTGTTTCCCCTGTTATTTTTCACAGCAGAATCATTTCTAGCATTAAGTTATGCTTCTCCCATGGAGTTCTTTCTGGGGAAACACACCACAATTTCTGGCGAGTTTCCTTGCACAGAGGAGAATAGTAACCTCTATGCAATGTGACTTTCAGTATGAATAATCCAGAAAATAATTGTGTGCCTCTCCTGTACAGAAAGAAGCACAGCCTCCCCACGGTGCACACATGTTTAGTTGTCAAGTAGAAGTTATAGTGAGTTTGATTTAGCTGTTGCAGCTTTCCTGGCAAAATAGTGGTACTAAGCCATTTCCTCCCATTCATTGGTATGGAACTAGATAAGCCGAAACACAAGGTTTTCCTGCACTCATTTGTGCACAGCAGAATCATTACTAGCATTGAGTTACACTACTCCCATGGAGTTGCTTCTGGGAATAGACACCACATGTTCTGGGGAGTTTCCTTGCACAGAGGTGAATGGTCATCTTTATGCAATGTGACTTTCAGTAAGGCAAATCCAGAAAAGAGATGTGTGCCTCGCCTGTACAGAAAGGAGCACAGCCTCCCCAGTGTGCACACATGTTCAGTTGTCAAGCAGAAGTCATACTGAGTTTTATTTAGCTGTTGAAGCTTTCTTGCCTAAAAGTGCATACTAAGCCTTTTCTCACATTTGTTCCTGTGGCCCAAATGATGCAAAACATATAGTTGTTTCCATACTTATTTGCACACAGCAGAAACATTTCTTATGTTTACTTATACTTCTCCCATGCTGTTTTTTCTAGGTAAACACACCACATGTTCAGGGAAGTTTCGTTGCATAGTCATGAATAGACATCTCTTTGCGAACTGCCATTCAATGAGGCAAACCCTGAAAAAAAACGTGTACCTCTTCCAAAGAGTAAGAAGGTCAGCCTCCCCAGTATGCACATATGCTGAGTTCTTGTGTTGAAGTTATAGTAAGTTTGACATAGCTGTGGAAATTAACCTGGCAAATGAGTGGTAGTAAGCCATTTCCTCCCATTCATTCCTGTTGGCCTAGAATACTGTAAACACAAAGTTTTTTCCACACTTATGTCCACACACCACAATCATTTCTAACACTGAGGTATACTTCACGCAAGAAGTTCTTTGGGGAAAAGACATCAAAGGTTCCGTGGTGTTTCAGTGCGTAGGGGAGAATAGTAATTTCTGGGCAAACTGCCTTTCAGTAAGGCAAATCCCGAAAAGAAATGTGTGCCTCTTCCATACAGTAAGAAGACAGCCTCCCCAGTGTGCATACATGTTCAGTTGTCAAGTAGAAGTTATACTGAGTTGTATTCAGCTGTTTCAGCTTTCCTGGCAAAAGAGTGGAAGTAAGCCATTTCTTCCCTTTCATTGCTATGGGCCTGGATGAGCAAAAACACAAAGTTTTCCCTCTCTTATTTCTGCACAGCAGAATCATTACTAACGTTGAGGTGTACTTCTCCCATGGAGTTCTTTCTCAGGAAGCACACAAGTTCTGGGGAATATCATGGCATAGGGGACAATTGTGATTTCTGTGCAAACTACCTTTCAGAAAGGCAAATCCAGAAGACACACATAGGCCTCTCTCATATAGAAAGATGCACAGCTTGCCCAGTGTGCAGATATTTTGAGTTCTTGGAGCTGAAGTTATACTGAGTTTTATTTAGCTGTTGCCACTTTCCTGGAAAAAGACTGGTAGTAAACCATTACATCCCATGCATTCCTAAGAGCCTAGATGCCCCAACAGACAAAGTTGTTTCCACATTTATTTCCACAGAACAGCATTTTTCTAACGTTGAGTTATACTTCTCTCATGCAGTTCTTTCTAGGGACACACACCAGTGTCATGGGGAGTCTCATTGCATGGGGGTGAGTAATCATCTTTGTTCAAACTGCCTTTCAGTAAGACAAATCATGAAAACAAATGTGTGCCTCTCCAGTATAGAAAGAATCACAGCATTCCCAGTGTGCAGATATGTTGAGTTCTCTGAACTGAAGTTATACTGAGTTTGATTTAGCTGTTGCAGCTTTCCTGCAAAGTAGTGGTAGTAAGCCATTTCCTCCCATTCATTCCTGTGTGCCTAGATAACCCAACACACAAAGTTCTTTCCACACTTATATCCACACAGCAGAATCATTTCTAATGTGGAGTCATACTTCTCCCATGTTGTTCTTTCTGGGGAAATGTCCAACAAGATGAGGGGAGGTTCGTTGCATTGCAGTGAATACTCATCTCTGTGCAAACTGCATTTCAATAAGAAAAATCCAGAAAACAGACGTGTGACGCTCCCATATAGAAGGAAGCACAGACTCGTGAATGTGCAGATATGTTGAGTTCTCTATTTAAGTTATGCTGTATTTGATTTAGCTTTTGCAGGTTTCCTGCCAAATGTTTTGTAGTAAGCCATTTCCTCCTGTTCATTCTTAAGGTAAAAGGACCCAACACTCAGTGTGGGTTCCACTATTATTTCCATACTGTAGAATCATTTCTAACATTGAGATCTACTTCTCCATTTGAGTTCTATCTGGGGAAACACACCAGAAGTTCTGGGGAGTTTCTTTGTCTAGTGGTTAATAGTCATCCTTTTGCAATCTGCCTTTCAATCATACATCTAGAAACAAACTTGTGCCTGTCCCAAATAGAAAGTAGCACAGCCTCACCAGTGTGCAGATATGTTGAGTTCCCTAAGTGGCAGTTAAGCTGAGTTTGATGGTGCTCTTGCAGCTTTCCTGGGAAAACAGTGGATGGAAGCCATTTCTTCCAGTTCAATCCTATGGGCCTAGATGGCCCAACAGATTAAGTTGTTTCTACTGGTTTTTCCATACGGCAGAATTGATTCTAACATTGAGTTATACTTCTCCAAAGGAGTTCTTTCTCGGGAAACAAACCATAATTTCTGGGGATTTTCCTTTCACAGGAGTCAATACACATCTAAATGAAATGTGCCTTTCAGTAAAGCAAGTCCAGAAAAGAAACGTGTGCCTCTCCCATATGGAAATAAGCACAGCCTCCCCAGTGCGCAGACTTGTTGAGTGTTCTGAGGTGAACTTACGTGGATTTTGCTTTAGCCATTGCAGCTCTCTTTGCTAAAGAGTGGTAGTAAGGAATTTCCTCCAATTCATTCATAAGGGCCTACATGGCCCACACATAAATTTGGTTCCACTCTTGCACACAGAAGAATTATTGCAAACATTGAGTTGTATTCTCCCATGCAGTTCTTTCTGGGGAAGCACTTCACAATTTCTGGGGAGATTTGGTGTACAAGGGTGAATAGTCATCTCTATTCCATCTGCCTTTCAGTAAGGCAAATCCAGAAAACAAACCTGTACCTTTACCGTATAGAAAGAAGCAGAGCCTCCACTGTGAGCAGATATGTTGTGTTCTCTGAGGTCAACTTATAATGAGTTTGATTTAGCTTTTGCAGCTTTCCTGTCAAAAGAGTGACAATAAGCCATTTCTTCCCTTTCATTCCCATGGCCTAGAAGGCCCAACACATAAAGTGGTTTCCAGACTTATTTCCACACAGCAGATTCATTTCTAATGTTGAGTTCTACTACTCCCATGGAGTTCTTTCAGGGCAAACACATCACAAGTTCTCTGGAATTTCGTTGCACAGGGGTGGATAGTCATCTCTATGCAATCTGCCTTTCAGTTAGTCAAATCCAGAAAACAAACATGTGCCTCTCCCATATAGAAAGAAGCATAGTCTCCCCAGTGTACAGACATGTTGAGTTTTCTGAGCTGAAGTTACACTGTTTTTCATTTAGATGTTGCAGTTTTCCTGGCAATAGAGTGGTAGTAACCATTTAATTCCATTCATTCCTAAGGGCCTAGATGGCCCAGCACATGTAAATGTTTCCACTCTGATTTCCACACAGCAGAATCATTTCAAACATTGAGTTCTACTAGTGACATGTTGTTATTTCTGGGGAGTTTCGTTGCACATGGGTGAATAGTCATCTTTTTGCAAACTGCCTTTCAGTAAGCCAAATACAGAAAAGAAACCTGTGCCTGTCTCTTATGGAAAGAAATGCAGCCTCCCCGGTGTGCAGACATGTTGAGTTATCTGAGCTGAAGTTATACTGAATTTAATTTAGCTGTTGCAACTTTCCTGGAAAAAAAGATTGGTAATGAGCCATTTTCTCCCATTCATTCCTATGTTCCTAGATGGCCCAGAACTTACAGCTGTTTACACTCTTATTTCCACAGAGCAGAATCATTTTTAAAGTTGAGTTCTACTTCTGCAATGTAATTCTTTCTAGGGAATCGCACCACAAGTTCTGGGAAGTTTCATTTCACAGGTATGAATACTCATCTCTATGCAATCTGCCTTTCAGTAAGCCAAATCCAAAAAACAAACGCATGCCTCTCCCATATAGAAAGAAGCCCGGCCACCCCAGTGTGCAGACGTGCTGATTTCTCTAAACTGAACTTATGAGAATGTTGATTTAGCTGTTGCAGCTTTGCTGGCAAAAGATTGACAGTAAGCCATTTCCTCCCTTTCATTCCTATGGGCCTATATGTCCCAAAACACAAAGATTTTTGACAATTCTTGCCACAAAGCAGAGTCATTTCTAATGTTGAGATCAACTTCTTCCATGGAGTTTTTTTGGGGAAGCTCATCACAAGTTCTGTGAAGATTCTTTACAAAAGGATGAATTCTCATCTCTATGCAATATGTCTTTCAGTAAGGCAAGCCCAGAAAACAAACGTTTGCCAATCCCGTGTAGAAAGAAGCACAGCCTCCACAGTGTGCCAACATTTTGAGATCGCTGAGCTGAACTTACATGGATTTTTCTTTAGCTGTGCAGCTTTCCTGGCTAAAGAGTGGTAGTAAGGCATTCCCTACCATTCATTCCTACGGGCCTAGATAGCCCAACACATAAAGTGGTTTCCACTCTTGTTTTCACACAGCAGAACCATTTCTAACATTGAGTTCTTCTTCTCCCATGGAGTTCTTTCTGGGGAAACACACCAGAAGTTCTGGGGCATTTCGTTGCACAGGGGTGACTAGTCATCTCTATGCAATCTGTCATTCAGTAAGGCCAATCCAGAAAACAAACGTGTGCCTTTCCCATATAGAAAGAGGCACAGCCTCCCCAGTGTGCAGGCATGCTGAGTTTAGTGAGCTGAAGTTATACTGAGTTTGATTTAGCTGCTGCAGCTTTCCTGGCAAAAGAGTGGTAGTAAGGCATCCCCTGCCATTCATTCGTATGGGCCTAGACAGCCCAACATACAAAGAGGTTTCCAATCTTATTTCCACACAGCAGAGTCATTTCTAATGTTGAGATCAACTTCTCCCATGGAGTTTTTCTGGGGAAGCTCATCACAATTTCTGTGAAGTTTCTTTACAAAAGGATGAATTCTCATCTCTATCCAATATGTCTTTCAGTAAGGCAACCCCAGAAAACAAACGTGTGCCAATCCCGTGTAGAAAGAAGCACAGCCTCCACAGTGTGCCAACATTTTGAGATCACTGAGCTGAACTTATATGGATTTTTCTTTGGCTCTGCAGCTCTCCTGCCTAAAGAGTGGTAGTAAGGAGTTTCCTCCCATTCATTCCTATGGGCCTAGATGGCCCAACACATAAATGTATTTCCACTCTTATTTCCACACAGCAGAATATCTTCTAATGTTGAACTCTACTTCTTCCATGGAGTTCTTTCTGGAGAAACACAGCAGAAGTTCTGGGTAGTTTCGTTGCACAGAGGTGAATAGTCAGCTGTATGAAATCTGCCTTTCAGCAATGCAAATCCAGAACACAAACTTATGCCTCTCCTATAAAGAAAGAACCACAGCCTCCCCTGTGTGCAGACATGTTGAGTTCTCTGAGCTGAAGTTATACTGAGTTTCATTTAATTGTCGCAACTTTCCTGGCCAACAGTGGTAGTAAGCGATTTCCCCCCATTCATTCCTATGGGCCTAGAGGCCCATCACATAAAGTTGTTTCCACGCCTATTTCCATATAGCAGAATCATTTCTAACATTGAGTTCTACTTCTCCCACTGAGTTCTTTCTGGGGAAACACACTGCAAGTTCTGGAGAGATTCGCTGCCCAGAGGTGACGTATCATGCCTATCGAATCTGCCTTTCAGGAAGGAAAATCCAGAAAATAAACCTGTGCCTGTCCCGTGTAGAAAGAAGCACAGCCTACCCCATATGCAGACATGTTCACTTCTCTGAGCTGCAGTTTCACTGTGTTTGATTTAGCTGTTGGAGCTTTCATGGCAAAACCGTGGTAGTAACCACTTCCTTCCATTCATTCCAAACGGCCTAGATGGCCCAACACACAAAGATGTTTCCACGCTTGTTTCCACACAGCAGAATGACTTTGAACGTTGAGTTCTAATACTCACATGCAGCTCTTTCTGGCGAAACATATCACAAGTTCTGGGGAATTTCGTTGCACAAAGGTGAATAGTCATTTTTTTGCAATCTGCCTTTCAATAAGGCAAATCCAGAAAACAAACTTGTGCCTGTCCCTTATAGAAAGAAGCACAGCCTCCCCAGTGTGCAGTTACATTGACTTCTCTGAGCTGAAGTTATGCTGACTTTTATGTAGCTGTTGCAGCTTTCCTGGCAAAACAGTGGAAGGAAGCCATTTCCTAAGATTCATTCCTATGGGCCTATATGGCTCAACACACAAAGTTGTTTCTACTCATTTTTCCATACAGCAGAATTGATTCTAACATTGTGTTCTACTTCACAATGGAATTTTTTCTGGGGAAAACAACAAGTTCTGCAGAGTTTGGTTGCACAGGGGAGAATAGTCATCAAAATGTAATCTGCCATTCAGAAAGCAAATCCAAAAAACAAACGTGTGCCACTCCCGTATAGAAAGAAGCACACCTCACCAGTGTGCAGCCATGTTGAGTGTTCTGTGATGAAATTGTATGAATTTTGCTTTAGCTGTTGCAGTTTTCCTGACTATAGAGTGATAGTAAGGAATTTCCTCCCATTCATTCATAAAAGCCTAGATGGCCCACAGGTAATGTTGTTTCCACTCTTATTTCCACACAACAGAATCCTTTCAAATGTTGCGTTCTACTTCTTCCATTGAGTTTTTTATGGGGAAGCACTTCACAATTTCTGGGGAGATTCATTCCACAAAGGTGAATAGTCATCTGTATGCAATCTGCCTTGGAATAAGGCAAATCCAGAACACAAACACGTGCCTTTCCCATATAGAAAGAAGCACAGCCTCCCCAGTGTGCAGACATGTTGAATTCTCTGAGGTGGACTTATACTGAGTTTCATCTAGCTATTGAAGCTCTCTTGGCAAAGAGTTACAGTAAGTCATTTCCCCCATTTCATTCCTGTGGGCCTAGATAGCCAAACAGATAAAGTTGTTTTCACTCTTATTTTCACTCAGCAGAGTCATTTCTAATGTTGAGTTCTACTTCTCCCATAGAGTTCTATCTGGGAAACATGCCACAAGTTCTTGGGAATTTCATGGCACAAGGGTGAATAGTCATCTCTATGCAATCTGCTTTTCAGTAAGGCAAATCTGGAAATCAAACCGGTGCCTGTCCCATATAGAGAGAAGCATAGCCTCCATATTGTGCAGAAATCTTGAGTTCTCTGAGGTGAAGTTATACTGAGTTTGATTTAGCTGCTGCACCTTTCCTGGCAAGAGAATGGTAGTAAGCCATTCCCTGCCATTCATTCCTATGGGCCTAAATGGCCGAAAACATAAAGTTGTTTTCACTCTTCTTTCAGGCAGCAGAATCATTTCTAACATTAATTTCTATTTCTCCCATGGAGTTCTTTCTGGGGAAACACACCACAAGTTCTGGGGAATTTCGTTGCATAGGGGTGAATAGTCATCTCTCGGCAATCTGCCTTTCAGTAAGGCAAATCCAGAAAACAAACATGTACCTCTCTTGTATAGAAAGAAGCACAACCTCCTCAGTGTACAGACATGTTGTGTTCTCTGCGCTGAAGTTACACTGAGTTTGATTTAGCTGTTGCAGCTTTTCTGGCTAAAGAGTGGTAGTAAGGAATTTCATCCCATTCGTTCCTATGGCCTAGATGGCCCAACACATAAAGGTGTTTCCACTCTTATTTCCACACAACAGAATTGCTTTTAACATTGAGATCAACTTCTCCCATGGAGTTCTTTCTGTTGAAACACACCAGAAGATCTGGGTAGTTTTGTTGCAGAGTGTTTAATAGTCATCTCTATGCATTCTGCCTTTCAAAAAGGCAAATCCAGAAAACAAACGTGTGCCTCTCTTGTATAGAAAGAAACACAGCCTCCCCCATGTACAGACAAGCTGAGTTCTTTGAGTTGAAGTTATACTCAGTTTGATTTAGCTGTTGAGGGTTTCCTGCCAAAAAATGGGTACTAAGCCTCTTCCTCACATTCGTTCCTAGGGCCCAAATGATTTAACACACATAGTTGTTTCCATACTTATTGCCCCACAGCAGAAGAATTGCTTACATTGACTTAAATGTGTCCCATGCAGTTTTTTCTGGGTATACAGGCCACAAGTTCTGGGAAGTTTTGTTGCATAGTCATGAAGAGATGTCTGTTTGCAAACTACCATTAAGTGAGGCAAATCCATTAAGAAACGTGTACCTGTTCCATATTTAAGGATGAACAGCCTCCCCAGTATCCACACATGCTGAGTTCTCTGAGTTGAAGTTACATGGAGATTGATTTAGCTGTGGCAATTATCCTGGCAAAGAAGTGGTAGTCAGCCACTTTTTGCCTTTCATTGCTATGAGCCAATATGGGCCAACACATAAACTTTTTTCCCCACTTATTTCCCCACACCACAATCATTTTTAACATTGAGGTATACTTCTCCCAAGGAGTTCTTTGGGGAAAACACATCAAAAGTTCTGTGGTGTTTCATTGCACAGGGGTGAATGCTCATCTCTATGCAATCTGCCTTTCAGTAAGGAAATTCCAGAAAACAAACATGTGCCTCTCCTGCATAGAAAGAAGACAGCCTACCCTGAGTGCAGACATGTAGAGTTCTCTGAGTTTAAGTTATACTGAGTTTGATTTAGCTGCTGCAGCTTTCCTAGCAAAAGAGTGATAGGAAGCCATTTCCTTCCGTTCATTTCTAAGGACTAAATGCCCCAATGTATAAAGTTTTTTTTTTAATTTTAAAGAAAACAAGACAAAACAAAACAGAACAGAATGAAAAAAGCAAAAGAAAACACTATAGAGTCAAACATAATATAGCATTTCAAAGGAGAACACTGCAAGCTATACAGGTTTTTAAAACATAACAACAGGAGATTAACAATGGTTACCCTAGTGTCTCTTGCTTTCTTCAAAATGGTTGTTCTTACATTTACAGACAATAAACTCAAACAAAACAAAGTAGTATAAAACCAGATAAACAGAACAGCATTACAGGTCTTCAAGTTGGATAACAGGAAATGAGCAATGGCTACTATAGTGTCTCATTTTTCAAAAGAACTGTTCCTATTTTCTCGCTTATTGGTTTCAAATAGTACGAAAGGGTCTTAAACCAATCAAATCCAAGAATAAGAGCACCATTGGATTTCAAAACCATTTCTCCATATTTATCAGGAATTTTGTATCATACTGAGTCTTTCAGTTTCTTACACTAGGGAGGCAATGCGGTGTTTACACATGTGTGTTTGGTTTATTTCACTTATGAGTATGGTCTCAAGTCGCATCCATTTACCTATAAAAGCCTCCATGTAATCATTTTTTATAGCTGAATAATACTCCATTATATAAAAGTACCACATCTTTAACCATTCCTCGATTGATGGGCATTTGGGTTGTCGCAGCAGAATCATTTCTAACGTGGAGTTCTACTACTCAGATGGAGTTCTTTCTGCAGAAACAGAAAACAATATTGGAGAATTTCGTTGCTCAGGGGTGAACAGTCATGTCTATGCAATCTATCTTTCTGTAAGCCCAATCAAGAAAACAAACGTGTGCCTCTCCCTTATAGAAAGAAGCACAGCCTCCGCAGTGTGCAGACATGTTGAGTTCTGTGATCTGAAGTTATACTGAGATTGAGTTAGCTGCTTCAGCTTTCCTGTAAAAAGAGTGATAGTAAGCCATTTTTTCCGATTGACTCCTATGGGCCTACAGCCCCAACAAATAAAGTGGTTTCTAGTCTTATTTCCACACAGCAGAATCATTTCTAACATTGAGTTCTCCTTGTCCCATGGAGTTCTTTCTGGGAAACACACCACAAATTCTGGGGAATTTCGTGGCACAGGGGTGAATACTCATCTCTACGCAATCTGCCTTTCAGTAAGGCAAATGCAGAAAACAGACTTGTGCCTCTTCCTTGTAGAAAGAATCACAGCCTCCCCAGTGTGCAGACATGTTGAGTTCTGTGGGCTGAAGTTATATTGAGTTTCATTTAGGTGCTGCGGCTTTTCTTTCAAAAGAGTGGTAGTAAGCCATTCCCTGCTATTCATTTCTAAGGGTCTAGAAGTCCCAACACATAAAGTTGTTTCCACTCTTATTTCCTCACTCCACAATCATTTCTAATGTTGAATTCTTCTTCTCCCATGGTGTTCTTTCAGGGGAAACACATCACAAGCTCTTGGGAATTTCGTTGTACAGTGGTGAATAGTCATCTCTGTGCAATCTGGTTTTCAGTAAGGCAAATCTAGAAAACAAACGTGAGCCTCTTCTGTATAGAAAGAAGAACAGCCTCCCCAGTGTGCATACATGTAGAGTTCTGTGAGTTGAAGTTATACTGAGCTTGATATATCTGCTGCTGCTTTTCTTTCAAAAGAGTGGTAGTAAGCCATTCCCTGCTCTTCATTTCTAAGGGCCTAGAGTTCCAACACTTAAAGTTGTTTCCACTCTTATTTCCACACAGCAGAATCATTTCTAATGTTGAATTCTTCTTCTGCCGTGGAATTCTTTCTGGGGAAACACACTACAAGTTCTGGGGAATTTCGTTGCACAGAGGTGAATAGTCATCTCTATGCAATCTGCCTTTCAGTAAGGGAAATCCATAAAAGAAACCTGTGCCTCTCTCATACAGAAAGAAGCACAGCCACCCCAGTGTGCACACATGTTGATTTCTGTCAGCTGAAGTTACATTTTTGCTTTAGCTGCTGCAGCTTTCCTGTCAAAAAGTGGTAGTAAGCCATTCCCTGCCATTTATGCCTACAGGCCTTGCTGGCTCAACATGTAGTGTTGTTTCCACTCTTATATCCACACAGCAGAATCATGGTCTAACACTGAGTTCTACTTGCCCATGGAATACTTTGTGGGGAAACACAATACAAGGACTAAAGAATTTCGTTGCACAAGGGGGAATAGTCATCTCTATGCAACCGGCCTTTCAGTATGGCAAATCCAGAAAACCAATGGGTGCCTCTCCTGTGTAGAAAGAAGCACAGCCTCCCCAATGTGCACACATGTTGAGTTCTGTGACCTGAAGTTACACTGAGTTTGATTTAGCTACTGTAGATTTCCTGGCAAAATAGTGATAGTAAGCCATTACCTGCCATTCTTTCCTAGGGGTCTAGATGTCCCAACACATAAAGTTGTTGCCAGTCTTATTTCAACACAACAGAAATATTTGTAATGTTGAGGTTTTCTTGTCCAATGGAGTTCTTCCTGGGGAAACACACCAAAAGTTCTGGGGAGTTTCGTTGCACAGGGTTCAAAAGTCATCTCAAAGCAATCTTTCTTTCTGTAAGGCAAAGTGAGAAAAAAATGTGTGCCTCTCTCATTTAGAAAGAAGCACAGCCACCCCAGTGTGCACACATGTTGAGTTCCGTCAGCTGAAGTTACATTTTTGCTTTAGTTGCTGCAGCTTTCCTGTCAAAGAGTGGTAGTAAGCCATTCCCTGCCATTCATTCCTATGTGCCTTGATGGCCCAACATGTAATGTTGTTTCCACTCTTATATCCACACAGCAGAATCATGTTGTAACGTTGAGTTCTAATTCTCCCATGGCGTTTTTTCTGTGGTAAAATGCCACATGTTCTTTGCAGTTTCATTGCACAGGGTGAATAGTCATCTCCATGCAATCTGCCTTTCTTTAAGGAAAATCCAGAAAACAAACATGTGCCTCTCCTGTACAGATAGCAGTGCAAACACTACAGTGTGCCTACAGGTTGAGTTCCATGAGCTAGAGTTATACTGAGATTGATTTAGCTGCTGCAGATTTCCTGACAAAACAGTGATTGTAAGCAATTCCCTCTCATTCATTCTTATGGCCCAAGATGCACCAATGTGTAAAGTTGTTTCCACACTTATTTATAAACAGCAGGATCATTTCTAACGTTGAGTTCTACTTCTCCCATGGAATTCTTTCTGTGCAAACACACGACAAGTTCTGGGGAAATTCATTGCACAGGGGCGAATTTTCATCTCTAGGGAATCTGCTTTTCAGTAAGGCAAATCCAGAAAAGAAAATTGTGCCTCTCCCATTAAGGAAGAACACAGCCTCACAAGTGTGCAGACATGTTGAGTTCTGCAAGCAGAAGTTATACTGAGTTAGATTTGGCTGCTTCAGCTTTCCTTGCAAAAGAGTGGTAATAAGCCATTCCTTGCCATTCATTCCTATGGACCTAGATGGCCCAACACATAAAGTTGTTTTCACTCTTATTTCCACACAGTAGAATCAATTCTAACGTTGAGTTCTTCTCCTCCCATGGAGTTCTTTCTGCGGAAACACAAAAGAAGTTCTGGGGAATTTCGTTACACAGGAGTGAATAGTCATCTCTAGGCCATCTGCCTTTCAGTAAGGCAAATCCAGAAAATAAATGTGTGCCTCTCTCATACAGAAACAAGCACAAGCTCCCCAGTGTGTCGACATGCTGAGTTCTGTGAGCTGAACTTATACTGAGTTTGATTTCGCTGCTGCAGCTTTCCTAGCAAAAGAGTGATAGTAAGCCATTTCGTCCAGTTCATTCCTAAGGACTAGATGCCTAATGTGAAAAGGTGTTTCCACTCTTATTTACGCACAGCACAATGATTTCTAACGTTGACCTCTACTTCTGACATGGAGTTCTTTCTACTGAAACACACAAGTTTGGGGAATTTCGTTTCTCAGGCGTGAATTGTCATCTCTATGCAATCTGTCTTTCTGTAAGACAAATCCAGAAAACAAACGTGTGCCTCTCCCATATGGAAAGAAGGACAGCCTGTGCAGTTTTCAGACATGTTGAGTTTTGTGAGCTCAATTTATATTGAGTTTCATTTAGCTGCTGCAGTTTTACTGGCAAAAGAGAGGTAGTAAGGCATTTAATACCATTCATTCCTATCAGCCTAGATGGCCCCACATATGAAGTTGTTTTCACTCTTATGTACACAGAGAAGAATCATTTCTAACGTTGAGTTCTACTTCTGCACGGAAGTTCTTTCTTGGAAAGACACCAAAAGTTCTGAGGAAATTCGTTGCACGGGGTGAATAGTCATCTCTATGCAGTCTGCCTTTCAGTAAGGCATATCCATAAAACAAACGTGTGCCTCTCCCATATAGAAAGAAGCACAGCCTGCCCAGTTTGCAGACATGTTCAGTTCTGTGAGCTTAAGTTACACTCAATTTGATTTAGCTGATGTAGCTTTATTGGCAAAAGAGTTGAAGTAAGTCAATTCCTCCCACTGATTCCTATGACCCTAGAAACTCCAACACATAACGTTGTTTGCAGTCTTATTTTCACACAGCATAATTTCTAATGTTGAGTTCTACTTGCCCACAGAATACTTTCTGAATAAACACACCACAAGGACTAGGGAATTTCATTGCACATGGGCGAATAGTCATCTCTATGCAATCTTCCTTTCAGTATGGCAAATCCAGAAAACCAAAGGTTGCCTGTCACGTGTAGAAAGAAGCACAGCCTCCCAATGTGCACACATGTTGAGTTCTGTGACCTGAAGTTATACTGATTTTGATTTAGTCTCTGTAGCTTACCTGGCAAAAGAGTGGTAGTAAGCCATTACCTTCCATACTTTCCTCTGGGTCTAGATGGCCCAACACATAAAGTTTTTTCCAGTCTTATTTCCACACAACAGAAATATTTGTAATGTTGAGGTCTTCTTGTCTAATGGAGTTCTTTCTGGGGAAACACACCACAAGTTCTGAGGTGTTTTGTTGCACAGGGTTCCATAGTCATCTGAATGCAATCTTTCTTTCTGTATGGCAAATCCAGAAAAAAAAGTGTGCCTCTCTCATTTAGAAAGAAGCACAGCCACCCCAGTGTGCACACATGTTGAGTTCAGTCAGCTGAAGTTACATTTTTGCTTTAGCTGCTGCAGCTTTCCTGTCAAAGAGTGGTACTAAGGCATTCCCTGCCATTCATTCCTATGGGCCTAGATGGCCTAACACATAAAGTTGTTGCCACTCTTATTTCCACACAGCAGAATCATTTCTAACATTGAGTTCTTCTTGTGCCATGGAATTCTTTCTGGTGAAACACACCACAACTTCTGGAGAACTTTGTTGCTCAGGGGTGAATAGTCATCTCTATGATATCTGCCTTTCTGTAAGGGAAATCCAGAAAAAAAAGTGTGCCTCACTCATATAGAAAGAAGCACAGCCTCCCCATTGTGCTGAAAGGCTGAGTTCTGTGAGCTGAAGTTATGCTGAATTTTATTTAGCTGCTGCAGGTTTTCTAGCAAAAGAGTGATAGTAAGCTATTTCCTCCCGTTCATTCCTAAGGACTAGAATCCCCAGTGTATAAAGATGTTTCCACTATTATGTACACACAGCAGAATCATTTCTAATGTTGAGTTGTACTTCTCACGTGGAGTTCTTTCTCTGAAAACACAAACAAGTTTGGAGATTTTTGTTGCACATGAGAGAATAGTCATCTCTATGCAATCTGCCTTTCAGTAAGGCAAATCCGGAAAACAATCCTGTGCCTTTCCCATATAGAAAGAAGCACAGCACCCTACTGTGCATATATGGTGAGCTCTGTGAGTTGAAGTTATATAATTTGCTTTAGCTGCAGCACACTTAATGTCAAAGGAATGGTAGTAATTCATTTCCTGTCATTCGTTCTTATGGACATAGATGGCCCAACACATAAAGTGGTTTCCACCCTTATTTCCATGCAGCCAAATTAATTTCTACCATTGAGTTCTACTTACCACATGGAATTCTTCCAGCGGAAACACACTAGAAGCTCTGGGGAATTTTGTTGCACCTGGGTGAATAGTCATCTCTAAGCAATCTGTCTTTTAGTATTGGAAATCCAGAAATCAAACGTGTGCCTCACCTGTATAGAAAGAATCACAGCCTCCCCAGGGTGCAGAGAGGTTCAGTTTTTTGAGTTGAAGTTATACTGAGTTTGATTTAGTGGCTGCATCTTTCCTTTCAAAGGAGTAATAGTAAGCCATTCCCTGCCTTTCATTTCCAAGGGCCCTGATGTCCCAGGGAATTTGGTTGCACTGGTGTGAAGAGTCATGTCTATGTAATCTGCCCTTCAGTAAGGCGCATCCTGAAAATGAACATGTGCCTCTACCATTTAGAAAGAAGCACAGACTCCCCAGTGTGCAGGCATGTTGAGTTCTGTGACCTGAAGTTATACTGAGTTTCATTTAGATGCTCCATGTTTCTTGGCAAAAGAGTGGTAGTACGCCATTCCCTGCAGTTAATTCCTATGGGCCTAGATGGCCCAACACATAAAGTTGCTTCCAGTCTTATTTCCACACAGTAGAACCATTTCTAACATTGAGTTCTTTGTGTCCCATGGAGGTCTTTCTGGGGAAGCACACCAGAAGTTCTGGGGAGTTTCATTGCGCAGGGTTCAATAGTCATCTCAATGAAATCTGTGTTTCTGTAAGGAAATACAGAAAATAAACTTGTGCCACTACAGTATAGAAAGAAGTGCAGCCTACCTAGGGTGCAGACATGTTGAGATCTGTGAGCTTAAGTTATACTGAGTGTGATTTAGCTGCTGCAGCTTTGCTTGCAAAAGAGTGATAGTAAGCCATTCCCTGGCATTCATCCCTAAGGGCCTTGATGGCCCACCACGTAATTTTGTTTCCACTCTTATTTCCACACAGCAGAATCATTTCTAACGTTGAGTTCTTCTTCTACCATGGAATACTTTCTCGGGAAAGGCACCATAAGGAGTAGAGAATTTCGTTGCTCATGTGTGATTCGTCATCTCTATGCAATCTGCCTTTCAGTACGGCAAATCTAGAAAAAACAAGGGTGCTTCTCCCATATGGAAAGAAGCATAGCCTCCCTAGTGTGCACACATGTTGAGTTCTGTGACCTGAAGTTATACTGAGTTTGATTAACTACTGCAGATTTCCTGGCACAAGAGTGGTAGTAAGGCATTACCTGCCATTCTTTCCTATGGGCCAAGATGGCCCAATACATAAAGTTGTTTCCAGTCTTATTGCTACACAACAGAAACATTTGTAATGTTGATTTCTTCTTGTTCCATGGAGTTCTTTCTGGGGAAACACATCACAAGTTTGGGGAGTTTCATTACACAGGGTTCAGTAGTCATCTCAATGCAATCTTCCTTTCCTTAAAGCAAATGCAGACAAATAGCGTGTGCCTCTCTCATATAGAAAGAAGCACTACCACCCGAGTGTGCACACATGTTGAGTTCTGTGAGCTGAAGTTACATTTTTGCTTTAGCTGCCTCAGCTTTCCTGTCAATGGAGTGGTAGTAAGCAGTACCCTGCCATTCATTCCTGTGGGCCAAGATGGCCCAACACATAAAGTGGTTTCCTCTCTTATTTCCACACAGCAGAATCATTTCTAACATTGAGTCCTTCTTGTCCCACGGAGATCTTTCTGCTGAAACAAACCACAACTTCTGGAGAATTTCGTTGCTCAGGGGTGAATAGTCATCTCTATGAAATCGGGCTTTCAGAAGGGAAATTCAGAAAACAAACCTGTGCCTCTCCCATATAGAAACAAGCACAAGCTCCCCAGTGTGCAGAAAGGCAGAGTTCTGTGAGCTTAAGTTACACTCAGTTTAATTTAGGTACTGCAGGTTTCCTACCAAAAGAGTGATTGTAAGGTATTTACTCCCGTTCATTCATAAGGATTGGAAGCCCCAATGTATAAAATTTTTTCCACTCTTATTTACACCCAGTAGAATCATTTCTAACGTTGAGTTCTACTTCTCACATGGAGTTTTTTCTGTGAAAACACACAACATGTTGGGGGAATTTCATTGCACCGGGGTGAACAGTCATCTCTAGGCAATCTGCCTTTCAGTAAGGCAAATCCAGAAATCAAACACTGTGCCTTTCCCATATAGCAAGAAGCACAGCCTCCGCAGTGTGCAGATATGTTGAGTTCAGGGAGCTGAAGTTATACTGAGTTTGATTTAGCTGCTTGAGCTTTCCTGGCAAAAGTGTAGTAGTAAGCCTTTGCCTGAAATTCATTCATCTGGGCCTAGATCACCCAAAGATAAAGTTGTTTCCAGTCTTATTTCCAAACAGCAGAATCATTTCTAACATTAAGTTCTTCCAATCCCATGGAGTGCATTGTGGGGAAACACACCACTCGTTCTGGTGAGCATTGTTGAAAAGCGATCAATAGTCATCTCCGTGCAATCTGCCTTTCAGTAAGGCAAATCCAGAAAACAAACGCGTGCTTCTCACGTATAGAATCACAGCAACCCCAATGTGCAGACATGCTGAGTTCTGTGAGCTGAAGTTCTACGTTTTTCCTTAGGTTCAGCAGCTTTCCTGTCAAAGGAATGGTAGTTAGCCTTTCCCTGACATTAGTTCGTATGGGCCTAGATGGCCCAGCACATAGAGTTGTTTCCACTCTTATTTCCACATAGCAGAATCATTTCGAACGTTGAGTTCCGCTTCTCCTGTGGTGTTCTTCCTGGGGAAGATACCTCAAGTTTGGGGAATTCCGTTGCACTGGAGTGAATAGTCATCTCTATGCAATCTGCCTTTCAGTAAGGCGAATCCAGAAAACAAATGTGTGGCCCTCTGGCACAGAAAGAAGCACAAACTCAACCAGTGTGTAGACATGCTCAGGTCCGTAAGGTGAAGTCATACTGAGTTTGATTTAGTTGCAGCAGTTTTTCAGGCAAAAGAGTGATAGTAAGCCATTCCCTGCCATTCATTCCTAAGGGGCGACATGGACCAATGTATAAAGTTGTTTACACTCTTATTTCCACACAGCAGAATCATTTCTAACGTTGAGTTATACTTTACCCATGGAGTTCTTTCTGTGGAAACACAACACAAGTTCTGGAAAATCTCATTGCACAAGGGTGAATACACATTTCTAAGCAATCTGCCTTTCAGTAAAGCAACTCCAGGAAACAAATGACTACCTCTCCCATTTAGAAAAAAGTACAACCTCCCCAGTGTGTAGACATGTTGAGTTTTGTGAGGTGAAGTTATACTGAGTTTGATTTAGGTGCTGCACCATTCCTGGCAAAAGAGTGGCAGTAAGCCATTACCTCCCATTCATTCCTAAGGGACTAGAGGGCCCAAAACATAAAGATGTTTAAACGCTTTTTTCCAATTAGCAGAATAATTTCAAACATTGAGTTCTCCTTCTCCCATGGAGTTCTTTCTGGGGAAACACACAACAAGTTCTCGGGAATTTTGTTGCACAGGGGTGAATAGTCATCTCTATGCCATCTGCCCTTCAGAAAGGTAAATCTGGAAAACAAATGAGTGCCTCTCCCTAATAGAGGGAAGCTCAGCAGCTCCACTGTGGAGACATGTTGAGTTCTGTTAGCTGAAGTTATACATTTTGATTTAGCTGCAGCTGCTTTAATGTCAAAGGAGTGGTAGTAAGCCATTTCCTGCCATTCACTCTTGTGGGCATAGATGGCCCAACACATAAATTTGTTTCCACTCTTATTTCCACACAGCAGAATCAATTTCTCCCATAGAGTTCTTGTTGTCACATGGAATTTTTTCACGGGAAGCACACCAGAAGTTCTGGGGAATTTTGCTGCACCGGCATCAATAGGCATCTCTACACAGCCTGCCTTTCTATAAGGGAAATCGAGAAAACAAACGTGTGCCTCTCCGTTATAGTAGAAGCACAGGCTCCCCAGTGTGCAGACATGTTGAGTTCTGCCAGCTGAAGTTATACTGAGTTTGATATAGATGCTTCAGCTTCCCTGGCAAAGGAGTGGTAGGAAGCCATTTCCTCACGTTCAGTCCTATGGGTCTAGAGGGCACAACATATACTGGTGTTTCCACTCTTATTTCCACCCAGCAGAGCCATTTCTAAGTTTGGGTTCTTCTACTCCCATGGAATTCTTTCTGGGGAAACACATCCACACCACAAGTTCTGGGGAGGTTCATTGCTCAGGGATCAGTAGTCATCACAATGCAAGCTGCCTTTTAGTAGGGGAAATCCAGAAAACAAACGAGTGCCTCTACCATATAGAAAGAAGCACAGACTTCCCAGTGTGCAGACATGTTCTTTTCTGTGAGCTGAAGTTATACTGAGTTTGATTTAGCTGCGGCACCTTTCCTGGTAAAAGAGTGGCAGGAAGCCATTCCCTGCCATTCAATCCCCTGGGAATAGATAGCCCAACACATAAAGTTGTTTCAACTCTTATTTCGACACAGCAGAACCATTACTAACGTTGAGTTCTTCTCCCATGGATGTCTTTCTGGGGAAACACGCTACAAGTTCTGGGAATTTCCTTGCAGAGGGGTGAATGGTCATTTCTACACCATCTGCCTTTCTGTAAGGCAAATCCAGAAAACAAATGTGTGCCTCTCCCTTATAGAAAGAATCACAGCCTCCCCAATGTGCACAGATGTTGAGTTCTGTGATCTGAAGTTATACTGAGTTTGAGTTAGCTGCTTCGGCTTTCCTGGCAAAAGAGTGGTTTGAAGGTATTCCTGCCGTTCATTCCTAAGGGCCTAGATAGCCCAACACATAAAGTTTTTTCCACTCTTATTTCCACACAAAAGAACTATTTCTAAAGTTGAGTTCTTCTTTTCCCATGGAGTTCTTTATGCGGAAACACACGAGAAGTTCTGGGGCATTTCGTTGCACAGGGGTGAGTAGTCATCTCTATGCAATCTGCCTTTCAGTAAGGCAAATCCAGAAAACAAATGTGTGCCTCTACCATATAGAAAGAAGCACAGCCTCCCCAGTGTGCACACTTGCTGAGATCAGTGAGTTGAAATTATACTGAGTTTGATTTACCTGCTCCAGCTTTCCTGACAAAAGAGTGGTGCTAAGCCATTCCCTGGCATTCATTCCTATGGGCCTAAATAGCCCAACAGATGAAGTTGTTTCCACTCTTACTTCCACACAGCAGAAGCATTTCTAACATTGAATTCTTCTTCTCCCATGGAGTTCATTCTGGGGAAACACACCACAAGAACTGGGGAATTTCATTCCTAAGGGGTGAATAGTCATCTCTATGCAATCTGCCTTTCTTTAACAGAAATCTAGAAAACAAACGTGTGCCTCTCCCATATAGAAAGAAGCAGAGTCTCCCCAGTGTTCAGATATGTTCAGTTCTGTGAGCTGAAGTTATACTGAGGTTTAGTTAGCTGCTGCAGCTTTCCTGGCAAAAGAGTTTTAGTAAGCCATTCCCTGCCATTCATTCTAAAGGGCCTAGATAGCACAGCACATAATGTTGTTGTGACAATTATTTCCACAAAGCAGAACAATTGCTAAAGTTTTGTTCTTCTTCTCCTATGGAGTTCTTTCTGGGGAAACACACCACAAGTTCTTTCGAATTTCGCTTCACAGGAGTAAATAGTAATCTCTATGCAATCTGCCTTTCAGTAAGGTAAATCCACAAATCAGTCATTTTCCTTTCCCTTATAGAAAGAAGCACAGTCTCCCCAGTGTGGAGACATGTTGAAATCAGTGAGTTGAAGTTATACTGAGTTTGATTTAGCTGGTGCCGCTTTCATGACCAAAGAGTGGTGCTAAGCCATTACCTGCCATTCATTCCTATTGGCCTATACAGCCCAAGAGATGAAGTTGTTTCCACTCTTATTTCCACACAGCAGAACCATTGCTAACATTGAGTTCGTCTTCTCCCATGGAGTTCTTTCTGGGGAAATACACCAACATTTCGGGGGAATGTCATTACAGAGTAGTGAATAGTCATCTCTATGCAATCTCCCTTTCCAGAAGCAAATCTAGAAAACAAACTTGTGCCTCTCTTCTACAGAAAGAAGCACAGCCTCCCCAGGGTGCAGACAAGTTGATTTCCATGAGCTTAAGTTACACTTAACTTGACTTAGCTGCTGAAGCTTTCGTGGCAAAACAGTGGTAGTAAGCCATTCTCTGCCTTTGATTCCTAAGGGCCTAGATGGCCCTACACATAAAGTTTTTTCACTCTTATTTCCACACAGCACAATCATTTCTAATGTTGAGTTCTTCTTCTCCCATGGAGGTACTTTCCGGGGAACACACAACAATTCTGGGAAATTTTGTTGCACGGGGGTGAATAGTCATAGTTATGCAAGCTGCCTTCCAGTAATGCAAATCGGAAAAGAAACGTTTGCCTCTCACATGTAGAAAGAAGCACAACCTCCCCTGTGTGCAGACATGTTAAGTTCTGTGAGCTGTAGTTATACATTATGCTTTAACTGCTGCAGCTTTCCTGCAAAAGAGTCGTGGTAACGCATTCCCTGACATTTATTCCTAAGGGCCCAGATAGCCCAAAAGATAAAGTTGTTTCCACTCTTATTTTCACACAGCAGAACCAGTTGTAACGTTTTGTTCTTCTTCTCCCATGGAGTTCTTTCTTGGGAAACACACCACAAATTCTGGAGAATTTCGTTGCACTGGGGTGTATAATCATCTCTAAGCAATCTGCGTTTTAGTAAAGAAAATCGAGAAAATAAACGTGTGCCTCTCCTGTATAGAAAGAAGAACAGCCTCTGGGTGTGCAGAAATGTTGAGTTGTTTGCCATGAAGTTATACTGAGTTTAATTTAGCTGCTGCAGCTTTTGTGGCAAAAGCAAGATAGCCATTAAGTGGCATTCATTCCTAGAGGCCTAGAAAGCCCAACGCAAAAAGTTGTTTCCACTCTTATTTCCACACAGCAGAACCATTTCTAACGTTGAGTTCCTCTTCTCCCATGGAGTTCTTTCTGGGGAAACACACCACAAGCTCTGGGGAATTTTTGTGCACAGGGGTGAATAGTCATCTCTATGCAATCTGCCTTTCAGTAAGGCAAATCCAGAGAACAAACATGTTCCTCTCCCATATAGAAAGAAGCAAAGCCTCTCCAGTGTGCAGATATGTTGATTTCTGTAAGCTGAAGTTATATTGAGTTTGATTTAGCTGCTCTACATTTCCTGGAAAAAGAGTGGTAATATGACGTTCCCTGCCTGTGATTCTTAAGGGGCTATATAGCCCAACACAAAGAGTTGTTTCCCCTCTTATTACCACCCAACAGAACCATTTCTAACGTTTTTCTCTTCTTCTTCCATGGAGTTCTTACGGGGGAAACACACCACAAGTTCTTTCGAATTTTGCTTCACAGGAGTAAATAGTAATCTCTATGCAATGTACCTTTCAGTAAGGCAAATCCACAAAACAAACGTTTTCCTCTCACTTGCACAAAGAAGAACAGCCTCCACAGTGTGGAGACATGTTGAGTTGTGTGAGTTGAAGGTATACTGAGTTTGCTTTAGCTGCTGCAACTTTCCAGCCACAAGAGGGGTTAAGCCTTTCCCTGCCTTAAAATCCTATGGGCCAAGAGGGCCCAAATTATGAAGTTGTTTCCACTCTTGTATACACAGAGCAGAATGATTTCTAACGTTGAGTTCTACTTCTCCCATGGAGTTTTTTCTGTTGAAAGACAACACAAGTTCTGGAGAATTTCACTGCAGAGGGGTGAATAGTCATCTCTGTGCAATCTGCCTTTCAGTAAGGCAAATACAGGAAACAAAATTGTGCCTCTCCTGTATGGAAAGAAGCACAGCCTCCCCATTGGGCAGACATGTTGAGTTCAGTGATCTGAAGCTATGCTGAGTTTGATTTAGCTGCTGCAGCTATCCTGGTGAAAGAGTGGTAGAAAGCCATTTCCTCCCATTCATTTCTACGGGCCTAGATGGCTGAACACATAAAGTTGTTTGCACTCTTATTTCTTTTCTTTTTTTTGGTCAAAGTTTATTTCATCTAGATTTCATTGCACACATACATATTTATACAAACATAGAATAAAGGGCAAGTATGATATGACAGCCTCAGGAGGACAGATATGGAGGAAGAAGACTTACATTTCACTTTCTACTCTTCTATACTGTCAGATATTATTTTAAAAAGCACATGCTGCTTTTTATCCCATGCCAT
Source organism: Cuniculus paca (assembly GCA_004365215.1). Taxonomy (NCBI): domain Eukaryota; kingdom Metazoa; phylum Chordata; class Mammalia; order Rodentia; family Cuniculidae; genus Cuniculus; species Cuniculus paca. The sequence continues at coordinate 28,251 of RJWT010000827.1, forward strand.
TTATTTTTTTGGGGCACTGGAGATTGAACTCATGACCTTGCGCTTGCTGGGCAGGCACTTAGACCACTGAAATAGATCGCCAGCCCTGTTTTTAATTTTTTTCATATTAAAGAAAATAGGACAAAACAAAGGAAAACAGAATGAAAAAAGCAAAAGAAAACAGAATAGAGTCAAACATAATGTATCATTTCAAAATAGAACACTGCAAGCTATACAGGTTTTCAAAACATAACAACAGGAGTTTAACCATGGTTACCCTAGTGTCTCTTGCTTTCTTCAAAATGCTTGTTTTTACATTTACAGACAATAAACTCAAACAAAACAAAGTAGTATAAAACCAGATAAAAGAGAATAGCATTACAGATCTTCAATCGGATAACAAGAAACCAGCAATGGCTACTATAGTGTTTCATTTCTCAACAGAGCTGCTCCTATCTTCTTGCTGATTGCTTTCAAATAGTAGGAAAGGAACTTAAACCAATAAAATCAAAGAATAAAAGCACCATTGGATTTCAGAACCATTTCTCCGTATTTATCAGGAATTTTGTATCTTATTGAGTCTTTCAGTTTCTTACACTAGGGAGGCAATGCGGTGTTTGCACATGTATATTTGGTTCATTTCACTTATGAGTATGGTCTCAAGTCTCATCCATTTACCTATAAAAGCCTCCATGTGATCATTTTTTATAGCTGAATAATACTCCATTGTATAAAAGTACCACATCTTCTTTCACCATTCCTCAATTGATGGGCATTTGGGTTGTTTCCAAGATTTGGCTATTACAAATTGTGCTGCTATAAACATAGGTGCCCATACATCACTGTGGTAAGATGATTTCACTTCTTCTGGGAATATGCCCAGAAGCGTAATAGCTGGGTCAAATGGGACTTCCAGTCCTAGCTTTTTGAGAACCCTCCTGACTGACCTCCACAGTGGGTGCACCAGTCTGCACTCCCACCTACTTTGGAGAAGGGTTCCTTTTTTACCACAGCCTCTCCAGCATTTATCATTGGTGGTTTTCTGGATCCTGGCCATTCTTTCTGGAGTGAGATGAAATCTCAGAGTTGTTTTAATTTGCATTTCTCTAATGACCAATGATCCTGAACATTTTTTCATGTATTTATTTGCCATTCGTATTTGCTCAGCTGAGAAGTGTGTTTTCATCTCAGATGCCCATTTCTGGGTTGGGTCTTTGAATTTCGAGGACCTGATATTTTTTAATTCTTTATATGTTCTAGATAGAAGACCTTTGTCTGAAGGGCAGCTGACTAAATTTTTTTCCCAATTTGTGGATTTTCTTTTCACTCTGTTGGAATTTTCTTTTGACATGCAAAAAGTTTTTAACAAGACAAGATCCCAGTTATTGATTCTGGGAAGGGTTTCCTGTGCAGTTTGACTTTTGTTCATGAATTCTCCATGTACTCCTATGTATTCAAGATTTCTAGGCACTTTGTTTTCCAGCAGATTTAGTGTTTCTGTTTTAATGTTTACATCTTTGAACCATTTTAACTTTAGTTTAGTGTATGGTGATAGGCTTGGGGCTAATTTATTTGTTGGCGTATGGCAAACCAGTTTTTCGATCACCATTTATTCAAGAGGTTATCATTCTTCCAGTGAATATGTTTGCCGCCTTTGTCAAAGGTAAGGTGGCTGAGTGTGTTTGTATTTGGGGGTGTATCTTCTAATCTAATTCATTGACCCTCAGGTCTGTTTTGATTATAGTACCATGCTGATTTGATTACAGTAGCTTTGTAGTATAATTTCAAGTCTGGCATTGTGATGCCTCCTGTCCTGCCCTTGCTGCCCAGAAGTTCCTCTGCTATTCTGGGTCTCCTCTGGTTCCAGATGAATTTTAAGAATGATTTTTGTAGACATGTGAGGTATGCTAATGGTATTTGGATGGGAATTGCATTAAATCTGTATAATAATTTTTGGAGAATGGCCATTTTCACAATGTTTGTTCTTCCTATCCACGAGCATGGAATGTCTTTCCATTTTCAGAGATCCTCTTCAATTTCTTTTTTCAGAGTACTGTAATTTTCATTGAATAGATCTTTTGCTTCATTAGGTTGATTCCTAAGTATTGCATTTTTTTGGATGCTTTTGTAAAGGGTGTGGTTTCTCTTATTTCTCTCTCAGTGCATTTGTTGTTTGTGTACAGGAATGCAACTAATTTCTGAGTATTGACTTTGTATCTGGCTACATTACTGAATTTGGTTATGACATCCAGAATTGTTTCTTTGGACTTTTGGGAGTCTTCTATGTAGAGTATCATGTCATCTGCAAATAGTGATAACTTAACTTCTTCCTTTCCTATTCTTATTCCTTTTATTTCTGTCTCTTGTCTAATTGCTCTGGCTTATGTTTCCAGCACTATATTGAATAGGAGAGGTGAAAGTGGACATCCTTGTCTTGTTCCCGATTTTAGAGTGAAAGCTTTCAGTTTTTGACCATTTAATGTGATATTGGCTGTTGATTTGTCATAGATGGCTTTTATCAGATTGAGGTAAAGGCCACCTATTCCAATTTTCTGTAGGTTTCTTATCATGAAAGCGCCTTGGACATTATCAGAAGCTTTTTCTGCATCTATTGAGATGACCATGTGGTTCTTATCTTTGACTCTATTGATATGGTGTATTACATTTATTGATTTGAATATGTTGAACCATCCTTGCATTCCTGGGATGAATCCCACTTGGTCATGGTGTATAATCTCCTTGATGACTTGCTGGATTCTGTTTGCCAGTATTTTATTGAGGATTTTTGCATCTATGTTCATTAGAGAGAATGGCCTGTAGTTCTCTTTCTTGGTTGGGTCTTTCTCTGGTTTTGGTATTAGTGTAATACTTGCTTCCAGGAATGATTTAGGGAGACTTCCTTCCATTGTGATTTCATTGAGGAGTTTGAGGAGTGTTGGCATTAAGTCTTCCTTGAATTTCTTGTAGAACTCACCTGTGAATCCATCAGGACCTGGACCTTTCTTGATTGGTAATGTTCTAATTACCTGTTCAGTTTAATTAACTGAAATTGGATTATTCAGTAGTTTTACATCTTTTGGTACAGTTTTGGTAATTGATATTTTTTAGAAATCTTTCCATTTCTTCAGTGTTATCGAACCTATGAGAATAAAGATTTTCAAAATAGGAATTGATGATCTTCTGTATTTCCACAGGGTCTGTAGTAATTTCTCCCTTTTCATTCCTTATTACATGAATTTGAGTTTTCTCTTTTTTTTTAATAAGGTTGGCTAGCGGCTTATCAATTTTATTTACTCTTTCAAAGAACCTTCTCTTTGATTTGTTGATTCTTTGTATTGTTTTCTTAGTCTCAATTGCGTTAATTTCTGCTCTGACCTTTACAATTTCCTCCCTTCTTTTGGCTTTGGGTTGGGCTTGTTCTTCTTTTTCTAGATGTTTCAGATATAGCATCAGATTATTTATTTGCATTCGTTCCATAATCTGGATGTGGGAATTCACCGCAATAAATTTCCCTCTAAGGACTGCTTGCATTGCATCCCACAGGTTCCGGTAGGTTGTATTTGTATTTTCATTTGCTTGTAGATATTGTTTAATTTCTTCTTTAATTTTCTCTGTGACCTATTTATTGTTTAGGAGTGTGCTATTTAATTTCCATGTGTTTATGGAGTTTTTCTAATTTCTTTTGTTGTTAATTTCCAGTTTGATGGCACTATGATCTGAGAGTATGCATGGGATAATTTCAATTCCTTTGCATTTATTTAAGCATATTCTATGGGCCTATATATGGTCTATTCTAGAGAATGTACCATGTGAAGCTGAGAACAATGTATACTCTGATGTTGGGTGGAAAATTCTGTAGACGTCTACCAGTTCTATTTGTTCCCAGGTTTGATTCAGTTCTGTTATTTCTTTGCTGATTTCTGTCTAGTTGATGTATCTCTTTGAGTCAAGTTTGTGTTAAGGTCTCCTGTTATAATTGCGTTATTGCTTATTTGATTTTTCATTTCTATTAATATTTGTTTTATATAGTTTGGTGCTCCCATATTTGGTGCATATATATTTAAGATTGTTATTTCTTCCTCTTGGAGTTTTCCCCTAACCAGTAGGTAGTGACCTGCTTTATATCTTTTGACCATTATTTGTTTGAAGTTTACATCATCTGCATACAGAATAGCTACCCCTGCTTTTTTCTGAGTTCCTGTTGCATGGATTACTGTTTTCCATCCTTTGAGTTTCAGTCCATGAGTTTCCTTTAGGGTTAGACGAGTTTCTTGTAGACAGGATATGGTAGGATGTTGTTTCTTGATCCATAATACCAGTTTGTTCCTTTTGGTTGGTGAATTGAGGCCATTTACATTAATGGTTATAAGTGATATATATTGGCTTGTTTTAATCATGTTATCTTTCTGCAGTGGTTTCTTTACCTTTTCCCTCTACTTAATTGTTTGCCCTGCTTGGTGTTCCTCTTCTGTTGATCTTTTTGACATCATAGCTATTTTCATGTTTATCTAGAGTATGTTTCAGTATTTTTTTCAGGGTTCGTTTGGTTTTCATGAAGTTCTTCAGCTGCTCTTTGTCATGGAAGTATCGCATTCCTCCATCAATTTTGAAGGATAGTTTTGCAGGGTACATGAGTCTGGGTTGGAAGTTGTTTTCCTTTAGAACTTGAAATACTTCACTCCATGCTCTGCTTGACTTCATTGTTTGTGTTGAGAAGTCTGCTGTGCTTCTGATGGGCTTTCCTTTATAGGTGATTTGCTTCTTTTTTCTCAAAGCTTTTAATAATGTGTTCTTACGTTCAATTTCTGGAATGCTGATAATTATATGTCTGGGTGTTGATTTATTTTGGTTATGGCTTGTTGGAGTTCTATATGCTTCACTTTATCTGTATTTCAGTTTCCTTTCCCATGTTTGGGAAATTTTGAGCCATGAGTTGTTTAAATAGTGATTTTATTTCATTTGTGTTTTCTTCTTTTAACCTTTACACCTATTAGTCTTTTATTGTTTTTCTTAGTGTCATCTTGCAACTGCTGAATTGCTAATTCCTGATTCCTTGTTATTTTTAAAAGATGTTTCCTTTCTTCCTCACTAGCTGCCATCATGTTTTCGAGGTCTGAAATGCTATTTTCACATTCATTGAGGCAGCTTTGCCAGCTTTCGATGGCGTTCTTGATTTCCTGGATATCTCTTTGAATGTTTCATGCATTCTAATTCTTTCTTGTGTTCTTCATTCAAGGTTTCCATCTTTTTGCAGTGTTCCTCTATTTTTCCAACTATATCCTCTTTAGATGTGCTCAACATTTCTTTCATTACATTCATCATCTTTTGTTTTACCTGGAAAATCATTTCTGTCCTCAGTTCCTTTAGAGTCTCATACAGTTGTTTCTTTACTTCATTTGCTATCATTTCACAAGTTTCATATGCATGGCTCATGTTTTCTTCTGTGTCCATGTCTTTTTGGCTTGTTTTGGAAGGACTAGAGGTGCAAGATTGCGTTTTGCTCTTTCGTTTTGCCATTTTCCTGTATTCCACTGTGGGAGGTGACTCCTATGTGTACAGTTGAGGTGCCAAGGCTAGGTGCTACTCACAATGCACACCTTCAGCTCCAGCCAAGACTATCACTCTGGCTGTTTTGATTCTGTCGGTGTTTGGGTGGAGCCCAGGCAGGATGCCAGGGAAGCTCTGAATTTCCCAGGCCAATGGGGGAGGGGTGCAGACTCCTACCTGTCTGTTGGTAAGGTCCCAAGCTGCACAGCCAGGTGGAATTCGCTGTATGCACACCCAACCCAAGTGAGGCCCAGAGAAGCAGCTGCCAGGCTGCTCTGGCTGAATGTGTGGGGCCCAGGCAGGACTCCAGAGATGTCCTGAATGGCCTGGGCCAATGGGGGACAGACACAAACTGAAGCCCCCACCAGGCTCCTGGTGAAGTCCCAAGCTGAAGGGCTAGATGGAATTCGCTGGTCACACCTCCAACTTTAGTCCCATTGAGAGCAGCTGCCGCTGGGCTGCCCCAGGCATGAGGGCAGGGTGCTGGGAGGACGTCAGGGATGCCCCAAATGTCCATGGCTGATGGCGGCTGGGTGCCAATTTCTATGGGTCTTGTCACCCTTTCCCAAGGTGCACAGCTAGGTGTGGTTGGCTGTGCATGCCCTGGACAGTCTGGAGCAGCCTCCACCATGCTACTCCAAGTGAGTGTGGGACACAAGTTGGCAGGGCCCCAGGGTCACCCTGAAGGTCTGTGGCCAATGGGGGATGGACACAAACTCCTACCAGTCACTTGGTGAAGTCCCAAACCACTCGGCAAGGCAGAACTCACTGGTCACGCCCCCAACTCAAGCTGGCTCAGATCAGCCACAGCTGGGCTGACGCTGGCAGCAGGCTGGGTGTTGGGAGGACCCCCGGGATGCCCCAAATGTCTGTGGCCAATGGGGGTAGGGGCCAGTTTCTATGGGTCTGGTCGCCCTTTCCCCAGGTGCACAGCTAGGTGGAGTTGGCTGTGCATGCCCCAGGTGGTCTGGTGCACTCTTATTTCTGCACCGCAGAATAATTTCTAGCATTGAATTCTTCTTCATCCATGTTGTTGTTTCTGGGGAAACAGAGCACAAGTTCCACCCAATTTCGTTGCACAGGGGTGACTAGTCATCTCTATGCAATCTACCTTTCAGTAAGGCAAATCAGGAAAACAAAAGTGTGCCTCCCCTGTATAGAAAGAAGCACAGCCTGCCAAGTGTGCAGACATGTTTTGATCTGTGAGCTGAAGTTATGCTGAGATTGATTTAGCTGCTGCAGCTTTCCTGGCAAAAGAGTGGTGGTAAGGCATTCCCTAACATTCAATCATATGGGCCTAGTTAGCCCAAAAGATAAAGTTGTTTCAACTCTTATTTCCACACAGCACAATCATTTCTAAGATTGAGTTCTTCTCCCATGGAGTTCTTTGTGGGGAAACACACCACAAGCTCTGGGGAATTTCATTGCACAGGGGTGAATAGTCATCTGTATGCAACCTGCCTTTCAGTAAGGCAAATCCAGACAACAGATGTGTGCCTCTCCCACATAGAAAGAAGTACAGCCTTCCCAGTATGCAGACTTCTTGAGTTCTGTAAGCTGAAGTTATACTGAGTTTGACATAGCTGCTGTGGCTTTCCTGGGAAAAGAATGGTAATATGGCATTCCCTGCCATGTATTCCTGAGGGCCTAAATAGCCAAACACATAAAGTTGTTTCTGCTCTTATTTCCACCCAGCAGAACCATTTCTAACATTTAGTTCTTTTTGTCCCATGGAGTTCTCTCACAGGAAACACACCACAAGTTCTGGGAAGTTTCATTGCTCAAGGGTCAATAGTCATCTCTATGCAATCTGTGTTTCAGTAAGGCAAGTCCAGAAAACAAACATGAGCCTCTCCTGTATAGAAAGAAGTGCAGTGACCCCAGTGTGCAGACATGTTGAGTTCTGTGAGCAGAAGTTATATTTAGTTTGATTTAGCCTCTGCAGCTTTCCTTTCAAAAGAGTTGTAGTAAGCAATTTTTTCCCATTCATTCCCAAGGGCCTGGATGGCCCAAGATATAAAGGTATTTCCACACTTATTTCCACACAGCAGAATCATTTCTACCATTGAGTTCTTCTTGGCTAATGGAGTTCTTCCAGGGGAAACACACCACAAGTTCTGGGGAATTTCATTGAACCGGGGTGAATAGTCATCTTGATGCAACCTGCCTTTCAGTATGGGAAATTCAACAAACAAACGTGTTCCTCTCCCATACAGAAAGAAGTATAGACTTCCAAGTGTGCAGACATGTTGAGTTTTGTGAGCTGCTGCAGCTTTCCTTTCAAGAGCGTGATAGCAAACCATTAACTGCCATTCATTTCTGAAGGCCTTGATGTCCCAACACATAAAGTTGTTTCCACTCTTATTTCCACACAGCAGAATCATTTCTAACATTGAGTTCTTCTTCTTCCATGGTGTTCTTTCTGAGAGTCACACCACAAGTTCTGGAGAATTTCGTGGCACTTTGGTGAGTAGTCATCTCTATGCAATCTGCCTATCTCTAAGGCAAATCCTGAAAACGAACGTGTGCCTCTCCCATATAGAAAAAAGAGAACTCTCCACAGTGTGCAGTCAAGTTGAGTTCTGTGAGCTGAATTTTTACTGAGTTTGATTTAGGTGCCGCCGCTTTCCTGGCAAAAGAGTGGTTGTAAGCCATTCCCTGCCATGCATTCCCATGGTTCTAGATAGCCCAACACATAAAGTAGTTTCCTCTCTTATTTACACACCGTAGAATCATTTTTAACATTGAGCTCTACTTCTCCATTGGTGTTCGTTCTGGGGAAACAGACCACAAGTTCTGGGGAATTTCGTTGCACAGGGGTGAACAGTCATCTCTATTTAATCTGCCTTTCAGAAAGGCAAACCCAGAAATCAAACGTGTGCCTCTCCAGTACAGAAAGAAGCACAACATCAACCAGTTTGCAGACATGTTGAGTTCTGTGGGCTGAAGTTATATGGAGTTTGATTTAGCTACTGATACTTTTCTGGCAAAAGAATGACAGTAAGCAATTACCCCCATTCATTCCTAGGGGCCCACAGGGACTAACGCGTAAAGTTGTTTCCACTCTTATTTGCACACAGCAGAATCATTTGTACCATTGAATTAGTGTTGTCTCATTGAGTTCTTTCAGGGGAAACACACCACAAATACTGGGGAACTTCATTGCACCATGGTGAACAGTCATCTCTATGCAATCTGTCTTTCAGTAAGGAAAATCCAGGAAACAAAATTGTGCCTATCCAGTATAGAAAGCAGAACAGCCTGGTCAGTGTGCAGAGAGGTTGAGTTCTGTGAGCTGAAGTTATACTGAGTTTGATTTAGCTGCTGCAGCTTTCCTAGCAAAACAGTGGTAGGAAGCCTTTCCCTGCCCTTCATTCATAGGGGCCTACATACCGAAACAGGTAGATTTGTTTCCACTCTTATTTCCACTGAGGAGAACCATTTCTAACGTTGACTTCTTCTTCTCCCATGGAGTTCTTTCTGGGGAAACACACCACAAGTTGTGGGGAATTGCGTTGGACGGGGTGAATATTCACCTGTATACAATCTGCCTTTCAGTAAGGCAAATCCAGAAAAGAAACGTGTGCCGCTCTCATACAGAAAGATGCACAGCCTCTCCAGTGTGCAGGCATGTTGAGTTCTGTGAGCTGAAGTTATACTGAGTTTAATTTAGCTTCTTCAGCTTTCCTTTCGAAAGTGTGGTAGTAATCGTTTTGAACCAATTCATTTCTTTTTTAAAATTTTTTTTAATTTTAAAGAAAATAGGAGAAAACAAAACAGAACAGAATGAAAAAAGCAAAAGAAAACAGTATAGAGTCAAACATAATATAGCATTTCAAAGGAGAACACTGCAAGCTATACAGGTTTGCAAAACATAACAACAGGAGATTAACAATGGCTACCCTAATGTCTCTTGCTTTCTTCAAAATGGTTGTTCTTACATTTACAGACAATAAATACATGAAAAAATGTTCACGATCATTGCTCATTAGAGAAATGCAAATTAAAACAACTCTGAGATTTCATCTCACTCCAGAAAGAATGGCCAGGATCCAGAAAACCACCAACGATAAATGCTGGAGAGGCTGTGGGGAAAAAGGAACACTTCTCCCCTGTTGGTGGGAGTGCAGAGTGGTGCAACCACTGTGGAGGTCAATCTGGAGGTTTCTCAAAAAGCTAGGACTGGAAGTCCCATTTGACCCAGCTATTCCGCATCTGGGCATATTCCCAGAAGAAGTGAAATCATCTTACCATAGTGATGTATGTGCACCTATGTTTATTGCAGCACAATTTTTAATAGCCAAATCTTGGAAACCAATTCATTTCTAAGGGCGTATATGGACAAACACATAAAGTTCTTTCCACCCTTAATTCCAAACAGCAGAATCATTTCTAATGGGAGAATCTTCTTCTCTCATGGAGTTCTTTCTGGAGAAACACACCACAAGTTCTGGAGAATTTCCTTGCACAGTGGTGAATAGATATTTGTATGCAATTTGCCTTTCAGGAAGGCAAATCTAGAAAAGATACCTGTGCCTCTCCAGTACAGAATGAAGCACAACTTCAACCAGTTTGCAGACATGTTGAGTTCTGTGAGGTGAATTTATACTGAGTTTGATTTACCTACTGCTACTTTCGTGGCATAAGAATGACTGTAGGCAATTCCCTCCCATTCATTCCTAGGGACCCAGTGGGACTAACACATAAAATTGTTTCCAGTCTTATTTACACACAGCAGAATCATTTCTACCATTGAGTTCTTCTTGTCTAATGGAGTTCCTACAAGGGAAACACACCACCAGTTCTGGGGAATTTCATTGCACCGGGTGAATAGTCATTGTGACACAACCTGGCTTTCTGTATGGGAAATTCAGCAAACAAACATGTTCCTTTCTCATATAGAAAGAAACATAGACTCCCCAGTGTGCAAATATGTGCAGTTTTCTGAGGAGAAGTTATACTCAGTTTGATTTAGCTGCTGCAGCTTTCCTTTATAGAGTGATAATAAGCCATTAACTGCCATTCATTTCTAAAGGCCCTGATGTCCCAACACATAAAGTTGTTTCCACTCTTATTCCACAGAGCAGAATCATTTCTAACATTGAGTTCTTCTTCTTCTATGGTGTTCTTTCTGAGAATGACACCACAAGTTCTGGGGAATTTCGTTGCACACTGGCGAGTAGTCATCTCTATGCAATCGGCCTTTCACTAAGGCAATTCCAGAAAACAAACCAGGCCACTCTTGTTTAGAAAGAAGCACAACCTCCCCAGTGTGGAGTCATGTTGAGTTCTGTGATCTCAAGTTATTCTGAGTTGGATTTAGCTGCTGCAGCTTTCCTGGCAAAAGAGTGATAGCAAGACCTTCCCTCCCTTTCATTCCCAACAGCCTAGATGCCCCAATGTATAAAGTGGTTTTCACTCTTATTTACACACCGCAGAATCATTTCTAATGTTGAGTTCTAATTCTCCCATGGAGTTCATTCTGGGGAAACACACAAGAAGTTCTGGGGAATTTCGAAGCCCAGAGGTGAATAGTCATCTCTATTTAATCTGCCTTTCAGTAATCAAATCCAGAAAACAAATGTGTGCCTCTCCCATGTAGAAAGAAGCATTGCATCCCCAGTGTGCAGACATGTTAACTTCTGTGATCTGTAGTTTTACATTTTGCTTTAGCTGTCACAGCTTTCCTGTCAAACAAGTGGTAGTAAGCCATTCCCTGCCATTCATTCATAAGGTGACAGATGGGCAACATATAAAGTTGTTTCCAGTCCTATTTCCAAAGAGTAGAATCAGTTCGAACATTGAGTTTTTCTTCTCCCTAGGAGTTCTTTCTGGTTAAACACACCAGAAGTTCTGGGAAGTTTCATTGCACAGTGTTGAATAGTCATCTCTATGCAGTCTACCTTTCTGAAAGTCAAATCCAGAAAACAAACGTTTGCCTTTCCCATATACACAGAAGCAGAGCCTCCCCAGTGTGCAGACATGTTGAGTTCTGTGAGCTGAGGTTATACTGAGTTTAATTTAACAGCTGCAGCTTTCCTGTCGAAGGAGTGGTACAAAGCCTATCCCTGCCATTCATTCCTTCGGGCCTAGATGGGCAAACACACAAAGTTGATTCCACTCTTATTCCACAGAGCAGATTCATTTCTACCACTGAATTCTTCTCGTCCCATGGATTTCTTCCTGGGAAAAACACAAGTTCTGCAGAATTTTGTTTCACAGGGGTGAATAGTCACCTCTATGCAGTCTGCAATTCAGAATGGCAAATCCAGAAAACAAATGTGTGCCATTCCCATATAGAAAGAAGCACAGCCTGTCCAGTGTTCACTCATGTAGAGTTCTGTGAGCTGAAGTTATACTGAGTTTGATTTAGCTAATGAAGCTTTCCTGGGAAAGTGTTAGTAAGCCATTCCCTTCTTTTGATTCCCAAGGGCCTAGAGGGCCTACACATAAATTTGTTCCTGCTCTTATTCCCATACAGAAGAATCATTTCTAATGTTGAGTTCCTCTTCTCCCATGGAGTACATTCAAGGGAAACATACAAGTTCTGGGAAACTTCGTTGCAGAGGTGTGAATAGTCATCTCTATGTAATCTGCTGTTCTGTCAGGCAAATCAAAAAATAAACGTGACCCTCTCCCATATAAAAAGAAGCAACCCTAGTGTGCAGACATGTTAACTTTTGTGAGCTGTAGTTTTACGTTTTACTTTAGCTGCTGCAGCTTTCTTGTTAAAGGAGTGGTAGTAATCCAATCCCTGCCATTCATTCCTAGGGGCCTAGTTGGCCCAACACATAAAGTTCTTTCCACTCTTTTTTCCACACAGTAGAATTATTTCCACCATTCAGTTCTTCTTGGCCCATGGATTTTTCTCTGGGGAAACGCACCACAAATTCTGGGGCATTTCCTTGCTCAGCGGTGAATAGTCATCTCTATGCAATCTGCCTTTCAGTAAGGCAAATGCAGAAAACAAAAGTGTGCCTATAACTTATAGAAAGAAGCACAACTTCACCAGTGTGCAGACATGTTGAGTTTTGTGAGCTTAAGTTATACTAAGATTGATTTAGCTGCTGCAGCTTTCCTGACAAAAGAATGATAGTAAGACCTTCCCTCCCTTTCATGCCTGAGGGTCCAGATGTCTGAATGTATAAAGTTGTTTCCACTCTTATTTCCACACAGCAGAATCATTTCTGATGTTGAGTTCTACATCTCCCATGGAGATCTTTCTGCAGAAACACACCACAGGTTCTGGGGAATTTCATTGTACAGGGGTCTATAGTCATCTGTACACATTCTGCCTTTCAGTAAGGCAAATGCAGAAAATAATCCTGTGCCTCTCCCATACAGAAAAAAGCAGAGATTCCCCAGTATGTAAACATGTTGAGTTCTGTGAGTTGAAGTCATACTGAGATTGATTTAGCTGCTTCAGCTTTTCTGGCAAAATGTGGTACTAATCCATGCCCTACCATTCATTCTTATAGGCCTACAGTTCCAACACATAAAGTTGTTTACACTCTCACTTCCACACACCAGAATCATTTCTAAAGTGGAGTTCTACTTCTCCCATGGAGTTCGTTCTGGGGAAACACACCACAAGTTCTGGCGAGTTTCATTGCACAGGGGTGAATAGTCATCTCCATTTAATCTGCCTTTCAGTAATGAAATCCAGGAAACAAACACGTGCCGCTCCCATACAGAAAGAAGCACAGCAACCCCAGTGTGCAGACATGTTAAATACTGTGATCTGTAGTTTTACATTTTGCTTTAGCTTCCACATCTTTCCTGTCAAACGAGTGGTAGTAAGCCATTATCTGTCATTCATTCCTAAGGGCATAGATGGGCAATACATAAAGATATTTCCAGTCTTATTTCCAAAGTGTAGAATCAGTTTTAATGTTGAGTTCTTCTTATCACATGGAGCTCTTTTTGGGGAAATCACAGCAGAAGTTCTGGCAAATACCATACAGAAAGAAGCACAGCTTCCCCAGTGTGCACACATGTTGAGTTCTGCGAGGTGAAGTTTTACTGAGTTTGATTTAGCTGCTGCAGCTTTCCTGGTCAAAGAGTGATAGAAAGGCCTTCCTTGCCATTCATTCCAGTGGGCCTATATAGCCCAATACACAATGTTGTTTCCTCTCTTTTTTCCACAAAGCGGAACCGTTTCTAACATTGATGTCTTCTTCTCTCATGGAGTTCTTTCTGGAGAAACACACCACAAGTTTTGGGAAATTTCGCGGCACCAGGGTGGATAGTCTTCTGTATGCAGTATGCCTTTCAGTAAGGCAAATGCAAAAAACAAATGTGTGCCTCTACTTCAGAAAAGCGAGTTCTGCCTATCCAGTGTGCAGACATGTTGAATTCTGTGAGCTGAGGTTATACTGATTTCGATTAAGCTAGTGGAGATTTCCTGGCAAAAGAGTGGCAGTAAGCCATTCCCTGCCATTCAGTCCTGTTTACCTAGATAGCACAACACATAAAGTTGTTTCCACTCTTATTTCCACACAGCAGAGCCATTTCTAACGTTGAGTTCTTCTTCTCCCATGGAGTTCTTTCTGGGGAAACACACCACAAATTCTGGGAAATTGCGTTGCACAGGGGTGAATAGTCATCTCTATGCAATCTGCCTTTCAGTAAGGCAAGTACAGAAAACAAACGTGTACCTCTTCTGTATGGAAAGAATCACAGCCTCTGAGTGTGCACACATGTGCAGTTCTTTGAGCTGAAGGTATACTGAGTTTTACTTACCTGCTGAACCTTTCCTGGCAAAAGAGTGATAGTAAGCCATTCCCTGCATTCATTCAAAAGACTCTAGATGGCCCAACACGGAAAGTTCTTTCCACTCTTATTTCCACACAGCAGAAGCATTTCTAACCTTGAGTTACACTTCTCTCATGGAGTTCTTTCTGGGGAAACACACCACAATTTCTAGGGAATTTCATTGCTTAGGGGTGAATAGTCATCTCTGTGCAATCTGCCTTTCAGTAAGGCAAATCCAGAAAACAAAAGTGTGCCTCTTCCATATAGAAAGAAGCACTGCCTCCACAGTGTGGAGATATGTTGAGTTCTGTGAGATGAATTTATGCTGAGTTTGATTTAGCTGCTGCAGATTTCCTGGCAAAAGACTGGTAGTAAGGCATTCCTTGACATTCATTCCTATGGTCCAAGAAAGAACAACAGATAAACTTGTTTCCACACTTATTTCCACACAGCAGAATCATTTCTAAGGTTGAGCTCTTCTTCTCCCATGGAGTTCTTGATAGGGAAAAACACCATATTTTCTGGGGAATATCGTTCCACAAGGGTGAATAGTCGTCTCTATGCAATCTGCTTTCTTTAAAGCAAAGCCAGAAAACAAACGTGTGCAACTCCCATATAGAAAAAAGCACAGCCTCCACAATGTGCAGATATGTTGAGTTCTGTGAGCTGAAGTTATACTGAGTTTGATTTAGCTGCTGCAGCTTTCCTGGCAAAAGAGTGATAGTAAGCCATTCCCTGCCATTCATTCCTTTTGGAATAGATAACCCAACACGTAAAGCTGTTTCCACTCTTATTTCAACACAGAAGAACCATTTCTAACATGGAGTTCTTCTTCGCCCATGGAGTTCTTTCTGGGGAAACACCCTGCAAGTTCTTGGGAAGTTCTTTGCCGAGGGGTGAACGGTAATCTCTATGCAATCTGCCTTTCAGTAAGGCATATCCAGAAAACAAAAGTGTGCATCTCCCCTAAAGGAAGAAGCACCATCTCACCCCTGTTCAGACATATTGAGTTCTCATTGCTGAAGCTATACTGAGTTTTGTTAGCTGCTGCCCCTTTCCTGGCAAAAGAATGATAGTAAGCCATTCCCTGCCATTCATAGAAAAGTTTCTAGATAGCCCTACATGTAAAGTTGTTTCCATTCTTATTTCCACACAGCAGAACCATTTCTAAAGTTGAGTTCTTGTTCTCCCATGGAGTTTTTTCTGGGTAAACACATCACAAGTTCTGGGGAATTTCGTTTCACATGGGTGAATAGTCATTTCTATGCATTCTGCCTTTCAGTAAGGCAAACGCAGAAAACAAATGTGTGCCAGTCCCGTACAGAAAGAAACACAGCCTGGCCAGGGGACACAAATGTTGAGTTCTGTGAGCTGAAGTCATATTGAGTTTGATTTAGATGCTTCAGCTTTCCTGGCAAAACACTGGTAGTAAGCCATTCCCTCCCATTCATTCCTAAGGTCATAGATGGGCAACACATAAATTTGTTTCTACTCTTATTTCCACACAGAAGAAGCATTTCTAATGTTGAGTTCTTCTTCTCCTATGGAGTACATTCCGGTGAAACACACAACAAGTTCTGTGAAATTTTGTTGCACAGGCGTGACTAGTCATCTCTATGCAATCTGCCTTTCAGTAAGGCAAATCAGAAAATAAACGTGTGCCTCTCCCGTATAGAAAGAAGCACAGCAATCCCAGTGTGCAGACATGTTAACCTCTGTGAGCTGTAGTCTTACATTTTGCTTTAGTTGCTGCAGCTTTCCTGTCAAGGGAGTGATAGTAAGCCAACTCCCACCATTCATGCCTATGGGCCTAGTTGGCCCAACACATAAAGTTCTTTCTACTCTTTTTTCCACACAGGAGAATGTCTTCTACCATTGAGTTCTGCTTGGCCCTTGGATTTCTTTCTAGGGAAACACACCACAAGTCCTGTAGTATTTCCTTGCTCAGGGGTGAATAGTCATCTCTATGCAATCTGCCTTTCAGTAAGGCAAATCCAGAAAACAAATGGGTGTGTATACCATATAGAACAAATCACAGCTTCAACAGTGCACAGAAATGTTGAGTTTCATGAGCTGAAGTTATAATGAGATTGATTTTGGTGCTGCACCCTTACGAACAAAACAGTGATTGTAAGAAATGACCTCCCTTTCATTCCTTAGGGTCTAGATGCCTGAATGTATAAAGATGTTTCCACTCGTATTTACACACAGCAGAATCATTTCTAAGGTTGAGTTCTACTTCTGCCATGGAGATTTTTCTGCAGAAACACAATACAAGTTCTGCGAAACTTCATTGCACAGGTGTCAAAGGTCATCTTTATGAATTCTGCCTTTCAGTAAGGCAAATGCAGAAAACAAACTTGTGCCTCTCCTGTACGGAAAAAAGCAGAGATTCCCTAGTGTGTAGACATGTTGAGTTCTGTGAGCTGCAGTTATACTGAGTTTGATTCAGCTGCTGCAGCTTTCCTTTCAAAAGAGTAGCAGTAATCCTTTTTTTCCCACTGATTCCTAATGGCCTAGAGTACCCAAGACATAAAGTTGTTTCCATACTTATTTCCCACAGGAGAATCATTGCTAACGTTCAGTTCTTCTTCTCCCATGGAGTTCTTTCTGGCAAAACACACTATAATTTCTGGGGAATTTCACTGCACGCTGGTGAGTAGTCATCGCTATTTAATCTGCCTTTCAGTAATCAAATCCAGAAAACAAATGTGTGCCTCTCCCATATAGAAAGAAGCACAGCCTCAACAGTGTGTGGACATATTGATCTCTGTGCAATGAAGTTACAGAGTTTGATTTAGCTGCCCCAGCTTTCCTGTCAAATGAGTGGTAGTAAGCCAATCTCTGCCATTCTTTTCTAGGGGCCTAGATGGCCCAACACATAAAATTATTTCCACTGTTATTTCCACACAGGAGATTCACATCTATCGTTGAGTTCTTCTGGTCCCATGGATTTCTTCCTGGGGAAAAACAACAAGTTCTGTGGAATTTTGTTTCACAGGGATGAATAGTCATTTCTATGCAATCTGCCATTCAGTATGGCAAATCCAGAAAACAAATGTGTGCCACTCCCGTATAGAAAGAAGCACAGAGTGGCCAGTGCACATACATGTTGAGTTCTGTGAACTGAAGGTATTTTGAGTTTGATTTAGCTGCTTCAGCTTTCCTGGAAAAAGAGTGGTAGTAAGCCATTCCCTGCTTTTGATTCCTAAGGGCCTACATAGAAATTTGTTTCTGCACTTATTTCCACACAGCAGAATCGTTTCTAATGTTGTGTTCTTCTTCTTCCATGGAGTACATTCTGGGGAAAAACACAACAGGTTCTTGGAAATTTCATTGCACAGGCTTGAATAGTCATCTCTATGCAATCTGCCGTTCAGTAAGGCAAATCAGAAAATAAACGTGGTCCTCTCCCATATAGAAAGAAGCACAGCCACCCTAGTGTGCAGACATGTTAATTTCTGTGAGCTGTAGTTTTACATTTTGCTTTAGCTGCTGCAGCTTTCCTGTCAAAGGAGTGGAAGTAAGCCATTCCTTGTCATTCATTCTTAGGGGCCTAGTTGGCCCAACACATAAAGTTCTTTCCACTCTTTTTTCCACACAGGAGAATCACTTCTACCATTCAGTTCTTCTTGGCCCTTGGATTTCTTTCTGGGGAAACACACCACAAGTCCTGGGGTATTTCCTTGCTCAGGGAAGAATAGTCAGCTCTATGCAATCTGCCTTTCAGTAAGGCAAATCCATAAAACAAATGTGTGCATATACTATATAGAAAGAAGCACAGCTTCACCAGTGGACAGACACGCTGAGTTTTGTGAGCTGAAGTTATACTGAGATTGATTTAGCTGCTGCACCTTTACTGACAAAAGAGTGATTGTAAGAACTTCCCTCACTATCATTCCTGAGGGTCCAGATGCCCGAACATATAAATTTCTTTCCACTCTTGTTCACACACAGCAGAATCATTTCTAATGTTGAGCTCTACTTTTCCCATGGAGAACTTTCTGCAGAAACACAATACAAGTTCTGGGAAATTTTGTTGCACAGGGGTCAACAGTCATCTCTTTGAATTCTGCCTTTCTGTATGGCAAATGCAGAAAACAAAGTTGTGCCTATACCCTACAGAAAAAAGCAGAGATTAACCAGTGTGTAGACATGTTGAGTTCTGTTAGCTGAAGTTATACTGATTTTGATTCAGCCTCTGCAGATTTCATTTCAAAAGAGTAGTAGTAATCCTTTTTTTCCTATTGATTCCTAAGGGCCTAGATGACCCAAGACATAAACTTGTTTCCACACTTATTTCCCACAGGAGAATCATTTCTAAAGTTCAGTTCTTCTTTTTCCATGGAGTTCTTTCTGGGCAAATCCACCACAACTTCTGGGGAATTTTGTTCTTCAGGGGTGAATAGTCATCTCTATGTATCTGCCTTTCAGTAAGGCAAATCTGGAAAAGAAATGTGTGCCTATACCATAGAGAAAGAAGCACTGCTTAACCAGTGTGCAGACATGTTGTGTTCTGTGAACTGAATTTATACTGAGATTGATTTAGATGCTTCAGCTTTCCTGGCAAAAGTGAGTTAGTAAGCCCTTCCCTCCCATTCATTCTTATAGGCCGAGAATCCTAGCACATTAAGTTGTTTACGCTCTTACTTCTGCACACCAGCATCATTTCTAATGTTGAGTTCTACTCCTGCCATGGAGTTCGTTCTGGGGAAACACACCACAAGTTCTGGGGAATTTTGTTACACATGGATTAATAGTCATAGATATTTAATCTGCCTTTCAGTAAGGCAAATGCAGAAAATAAACGTCTGCTGCTCTCTTTCAGAAAGAAGCACAGCCTCCGAAGTGTACAGACATTTTGTTTTCTGTGAGCTGAAGTTATACTGAGTTTGATTTAGCTGCTGCAGCTTTCCTTTCAAAAGAGTGGTAGTAAGGCATTCCCTGCCATTCATTCCTATGGGCATAGATAGCCCAACACATAAAGTGGTTTCCACTCTTCTTTCCACACAGCAGAACCATTTCTAACGTTGAGGTTTTCTTCTCCCATGGAGTTCTTTCTGGGGAAACACACCACAAGTTCTGGGGAATTGAATTGTACGGGGTGAATATTCATCTGTATACAATCTGCCTTTCAGTAAGGCAAATCCAGAAAACAGACGTTTGCCACTCTCATACAGAAAGAAGCACAGCCTCTCCAGTGTGCATGCATGTTGAGTTCTGTGTGCTGAAGTTATACTGAGTTTGATTTAGCCTCTTCAGCTTTCCTTTGAAAGAGTAGTAGAAATCGTTTTGAACCAATTCATTCCTAAGGGCCTATATGGAAAAACGCATAGTTTTTTCCACCCTTATTCCACACAGCAGAATCGTTTCCAATGGGAGAATCTTCTCCCATGGAATTCTTTCTG
Organism: Cuniculus paca; assembly: GCA_004365215.1. Lineage (NCBI taxonomy): Eukaryota > Metazoa > Chordata > Mammalia > Rodentia > Cuniculidae > Cuniculus > Cuniculus paca. The sequence continues at coordinate 47,939 of RJWT010000827.1, forward strand.
GGGAAACACACCACAAGTTTTGGGGAATTTCCTTGCACAGCAGTGAATAGACATTTGCTTGCAATTTGCCTTTCAGAAAGGAAATCTAGAAAAGATACATGTGCCTCTCCTGTACAGAAAGAAGCACAACCTCAACAAGTTTGCAGACATGTTGAGTTCTGTGAGGTGAATTCATACTGAGTTTGATTTACCTACTGCTACTTTCGTGGCAAAAAAATGACTGTAGGCAATTCCCTGCCGTTCATTCCTAGGTCCCAGAGGGACTAACGCATAAAATTGTTTCCACTCTTATTTCCACAAAGCAGAATCATTTTTACCATTGAGTTCTTCTTGTCTAATGGAGTTCCTTCAGGGGAAACACAACACAAGTTCTGGGGAATTTCATTGCACCAGGTGAATAGTCACCGCAACGCAACCTGCCTTTCTGTATGGGAAATTCAGCAAACAAACGTGCTCCTCTCCCATGTAGAAAGAAATATAGACTCCCCAGTGAGCAGTATGTTGAGTTTTGTGAGCAGAAGTTATACTCAGTTTGATTTAGCTGCTGCACCTTTCCTTTATAGAGAGTGATAATAAGCCATTAACTGCCATTCATTTCTAAAGGGCTTGATTTCCCAACACATAAAGTTGTTTCCACTCTTATTTCCACACAGCAGAATCATTTCTAACATTGAGTTCTTCTTCCATGGTGTTCTTTCTGGGGAAACACACCACAAGTTCTGGGGAATTTCGTTGCACACTGGTGAGTAGTCATCTCTATGCAATCTGCCTTTCAGTAAGGCAATTCCAGAAAACAAACCATGCCACTCTTGTATAGAAAGAAGCACAAACTCCCCAGTGTGCAGACATGTTGAGTTCTATGATTTCAAGTTATACTGAGTTGGATTTAGCTGCTGCAGCTTTCCTGGCAAAAGACTGATAGCAAAATATTCACTCCGTTTCATTCCTAACAGCCTAGATGCCCCTATGTATAAAGTTGTTTCCACTCTTATTTACACACCGTGGAATAATTTCTAATGCTGAGTTGTACTTCTCCCATGGAGTTCGTTCTGGGAAAACACACCACATATTCTGGGGAATTTTGAAGCACGTGGGTGAATAGTCATCTCTATTTAATCTGCCTTTGTGTAATCAAATCCAGAAAACAAATGTGTGCCTCTCCCGTATAGACTGAAGCAGAGCCTACCCCGTGTGCATACATGTTGAGTTCTGTGGGCTGAGGTTATACTGAGTTTGATTTAGCAGCTGCAGCTTTCCTGTCGAAGGAGTGGTACAAAGCCTATCCCTGCCATTCATTCCTTCGGGCCTAGATGGGCAAACACACAAAGTTGATTCCACTCTTATTCCACAGAGCAGATTCATTTCTACCACTGAATTCTTCTTGTCCCATGGGAAAAGCACAAGTTCTGCAGAATTTTGTTTCACAGGGGTGAATTGTCACCTCTATGCAGTCTGCAATTCAGAATGTCAAATCCAGAAAACAAATGTGTGCCATTCCCATATAGAAAGAAGCACAGCCTGTCCAGTGTTCGCTCATGTTGAGTTCTGTGAGCTGAATTTATACTGAGTTTGATTTAGCTGTTGAAGCTTTCCTGGGAAAGTGTTACTAAGCCATTCCCTTCTTTTGATTCCCAAGGGCCTAGAGGGCCTACACATAAATTTGTTTCTGCTCTTATTTACACACAGAAGAATCATTCCTAATGTTGAGTTCTTCTTCTCCCATGGAGTACATTCGAGGGAAACATACAACAAGTTCTGGGAAACTTCGTTGCACAGGCGTGAATAGTCATCTCTATGTAATCTGCTGTTCTGTAAGGCAAATTGAAAAATAAACGTGTGCCTCTCCCATGTAGAAAGAAGCACAGCAACCCCAGTGTGCAGAAAGGTTAACATCTGAGAGCTGGCATTTTACATTTTGCTTTAGCTGCTGCAGCTTTCGGTCAAAGTAGTGGTTGTAATCCAATCCCTGCCATTCATTCCTAGGGGCCTTGTTGGCCCAACACATAAAGTTCTTTCCACTCTTTTTTCCAGACAGCAGAATCACTTCTACCATTCAGTTCTTCTTGGCCCATGGATTTTTTTCTGGGGAAATACAGAACAAGTTCTGGGGCACTTCCTTGCTTAGGGGTGAATAGTCATCTCTATGCAATCTGCCTTTCAGTAAGGCAAACGCAGAAAACAAAAGTGTGCCTATACCATATAGAAAGAAGCACAGCTTCACCAGTGTGCAGACATGTTGAGTTTTGTGAGCTTAAGTTATACTGAGGTTGATTTAGCTGCTGCAGCTTTCCTGACAAAAGAGTGATAGTAAGAACTTCCCTCCCTTTCATGCCTGAGGGTCCAGATGTCTGAATGTATAAGGTTATTTCCACTCTTATTTCCACACAGCAGAACCATTTCTAATGTTCAGTTCTTCTTCTCCCATGGAGATCTTTCTGCAGAAACACACCACAGGTTCTGGGGAATTTCATTGCACAGGGGTCTATAGTCATCTGTACGCATTCTGCCTTTCAGTAAGGCAAATGCAGAAAACAATCTTGTGCCTCTCCCATACAGAAAAAAGCAGAGATTCCCCAGTAGGTAGCCATGTGGAGTTCTGTGAGCTGAAGTTATACTGAGATTGATTTAGCTGCTTCAGCTTTTCTGGCAAAATGTGGTACTAATCCATGCCCTACCATTCATTCTTATAGGCCTACAATTCCAACACATAAAGTTGTTTACACTCTCACTTCCACACACCAGAATCATTTCTAAAGTGGAGTTCTACTTCTCCCATGGAGTTCGTTCTGGGGAAACACACCACAAGTTCTGGCGAGTTTCATTGCACAGGGGTGAATAGTCATCTCTATTTAATCAGCCTTTCAGTAATGAAATCCAGGAAACAAACACGTGCCGCTCCCATACAGAAAGAAGCACAGCAACCCCAGTGTGCAGACATGTTAAATTCTGTGATCTGTAGTTTTACATTTTGCTTTAGCTTCCACATCTTTCCTGTCAAACGAGTGGTAGTAAGCCATTCTCTGTCATTCACTCCTAAGGGCATATATGGGCAACACATAAAGATATTTCCAGTCTTATTTCCAAAGTGTAGAATCAGTTTTAATGTTGAGTTCTTCTTATCACATGGAGAGCTTTCTGGGGAATCACAGCAGAGGTTCTGGGAAACACTATATAGAAAGAAGCACAGCTTCCCCAGTGTGCAAACATGTTGAGTTCTGCGAGGTGAAGTTATACTGAGTTTGATTTAGCTGCTGAGGCTTTCCTGGTGGAAAATTGATAGTAAGGCATTCCTTGCCATTCATTACAGTGGGCCTATATAGCCCAATACACAATGTTGTTTCCACTCTTGTTTCCACAAAGCAGAACCGTTTCTAACATTGACGTCTTCTTCTCTCATGGAGTTCTTTCTGGAGAAACACACCACAAGTTTTGGGAAATTTCGTGGCACCAGTGTGGATAGTCTTCTGTATGCAATATGCCTTTCAGTAAGGCAAATGCAAAAAACAAACGTGTGCCTCTACTTCAGGGAAACGAGTTCTGCCTATCCAGTGTGCAGACATGTTGAGTTCTGTGAGCTGAGGTTATACTGATTTTCATTAAGCTAGTGGAGATTTGCTGGCAAAAGAGTGGCAGTAAGCCATTCCCTGCCATTCAGTCCTGTTTACCTAGATAGCACAACACATAAAGTTGTTTCCACTCTTATTTCCACACCGCAGAGCCATTTCTAAAGTTGAGTTCTTCTTCTCCCATGGAGTTCTTTCTGGGGAAACACACCACAATTTCTGGGGAATTGCGTTGCACAGGGGTGAATAGTCATCTCTATGCAATCCACCTTTCAGCAAGGCAAGTCCAAAAGACAAACGTGTACCTCTTCTGTATGGAAAGAATCACAGCCTCTGAGTGTGCACACATGTGCAGTTCTTTGAGCTGAAGGTATACTGAGTTTTACTTACCTGCTGAAGCTTTCCTGGCAAAAGAGTGATAGTAAGCCATTCACAGCATTCATTCAAAAGACTCTAGATAGCTCAACACGGAAGGTTCTTTCTCGGCACACCACTCTCTTAGACATGACATAAAGGTTTCACATCTTGGAAGGTTACCACTGTGTCCTGCAATTCTGTTTCACTGCTAACTAATGAGGACACGATAGGCTGGCACTGCGAGGCTCCAGGAAAGAAGTGCACAAAGCAGTGAAAATGTTGTGGCCAAGGTTGCACAGGGTTTGGACAGCTCGTGCATTATGCAGTCAACACTTCCAAAATATATTAAAAACACATGAGGGATTAGAGGTAGCATGAACCAGGGAAATTGTACCTTGCTACTACTCCAGCCGTATCCATTGTACTTCAACAAGGAAACCAAAATTTTACAAACAGTAAACATGAAACTCCAGGGACTGTGCACTCTTCCCCTTACTGACTGCCCACAGACACCAGCTGGGAGTCAGATTATGCAGGATGCTACTGCCAGGATATGAGGAAAGAGCAGCTTCACTCCAAAACAACCGAACTCCAGGGAGCAAGCCTCAAGCAAGTCTCTCAAGTAAATGACCATACAACTTGCCTTTTTCTGAGAATATGTAAAACAAAATTTGAAATTTCATTAAAATTAGAGGGATATATCAAACAAAATACTTTCTGATCACTCATTGTGAGACTCAAAGCACCCCAAAACATTGGAGATCCACCTAAATCCTGAGACATCAACGATCACGTTTTCCTTCTGAACTATTCACATTTTGCATCAAAAGTTAGGAAGTTTCTGCCAAAAACTTCTCTTTCTAATGTGTATTTGCAAATCGATTTTTCTCATAATTCAAATGAAAAGGTTTGTCTTTCTTAGGTTTTAAGCCACTAGAGCTATTATTCACACCTGGGACTCTTTCAATGAGAATCCAATTCGAAATTTGCAGAAAACCTGTGGCTCCTCCACTTGTGTTCCCCTGTGGGGACAATGTCTGTCTTTCTATGAGGAAACATATGCTGGGGAGTCAGTGCTAGTAAGGAGTAGCCAGACAAACAGTTGGGCAGAAGGGTAAATGGAACAGCTAACGGATCATAATGAGGGTTTTGCACAGCACAGCAGGAAAATGTCCAGTTTTCCATACCAGAAACTACAAACTATAGACACACACTTCCAAAACTCGAGAGGAAATTCTAGGGTTCAGAACAGACTGGAAGGGGCAGGCATGGAACCACAAAGGACAGTGACACTGAAGAATAGCAGAGGGGGCCAGGAAAATTTCTTCCCTTCCCAGCAATGGAAGAGATTTAGATAAAATTAGCTGTTGAGAATTATATTGAAAACATACTTAAAGTAGGTCTGTAGTTACCTTCAAAACAAAATCTCACTCTTCAGACAAGTGAGAGATATCAGGCACCAAGTCTTGCAGTATCTTTGATATAGAGTTGAAAAATGGCCTGGAACAGGAAAGGGAAGGAAGGAAATGGAGGGAGAGAGCAGGAGGGAAGAAAGGAAAGGGAGAAATCAGACTACAGTTGGAGAGGTGACAAATCTGTCAAGAACACATTTCTCAATTCATGCTTATCTATCTCCATAATCAATCGAAGCAGATTCAAAGAGGTAAAAAAATGTGCTACTTTTGTAAGAACATGTGTAAAACTCAACTTTAAATTCAAAATGTAAGAACCTGAAAGCGACAGCAACAAACAGCACAATGTTCAACAGATTTCTAAGACTGATTGGGGCTGGCTGGGTCCTCAGGTCACTCAACAGTCTTTTAAGTATTTTCTGCCAGAACCTGGCAGCAGGCTTTACCCATCATGAGTAAGACAAAGTGCTTCTGTGACATGCTATTGCCCTGCTGTCAGGGCAGACTCAATCAACTGAATTGCTCCTAATGCATGAGAAGACTCTCCAGCATCAAGATGTGAACAGAGATGAAAGCACAGCAAAGAGCAGCTGCTTACTGAGGGCTGGGTTTTGCAACATCTGTATACATGTGTGGAATAAAGGAATGAGAAGCAAAACCACAATACCAAAGACAGAAGGCATTCCTCACAAGGGAAAATGGGCATGCAGATTTCCAAACAGTGTCACAGAGCAATGCTACCAGAGTTGCATAAGTTGTGCTGATCTGTCCCTAAAGACAAGTACCTCTAGGTCAAAGAGAAAGAAGCTTTCTTTTTATTTATCATTTCCACCTGCTGGTTTTCAAGACTGTGAACTCTGCACTGCATAATGGGTGTGATACAAGGAAGAGAGACAGTGTAAAGAACACGAATGAGGCACCTGCCAAACCTTGGTGTGTCTTCCCCAAATATAACAGGCAGATAGTCTTTGGCAGAAAGATACTAGATTTGAGATAAACTGGAGAAAAAGGGCAATTTTCAATAGACATGAGATCAGGGAAGGTAGTTTAACTCTTTTCCTCAATGGACAACTTAGCTCTACAGACATGCCCCTGCAGGCTTCAAACTAATTTGTCTTGCTGGGAAGGGGAAGAGAAACGTGAGAAGAAACAGCCAGATGCAGCTTCTCTTCCTAGCACTTGGCACCCATGGAAGAAGGGAGATGGGGAGGGCACTGGGGGTGCTGCTTCTGCCTCTACCTCTCTACTATTGTTCCAGTTGGCCACATCTGGTCCACCTGAGTATCTGGGTTGCTGCTTTTGTCCTACTTGTTCAAGAGGTCAGATGTGCACCAGTAATGAGAATCATTCCCACTTTCGCAATGCATGTTTCCTGTCATGATTGTTCAATTTGTTCAGTTTGTTCACTTCTATTTTGGAGTCAATTAAGATGTCAGGGCTAGTAAGTCATGGGATATGGGACAAATTGCAGGGAAGGGTTTGAGCCATGTGAGAATGGCGAGTATCCATCCTAAACTCTCCATCATAAATGATTTCAGTTCTTCCTGGCATGATGGAGAAAGTGTCTCCCCGGGTGTGGGGCAATAGTCATCAGATATATGCAGAGATGTGCTGAGAGGCACTGTGCCAGTGGGGATGGCACAGCTCTGGCTGGGCTGGGGTCTGCTGCTGTTGGACTAGGACATAGCTCCAGCATGTGCGCCTGGTATTGTCCAACCAGTTGGCAGGCTTGTAGGGTGGCAAGTAGTTTCCGTTGGCTGGTGGCCTACAGAGACTCAGACACCTCAGGAGGGGAGAAGGGCCTGCCCTGCTTGCTCCTTGATCAACTCCTCACCTCTGGCACCCCCATCCTGCTAATTCCCTCAGCCAGCTGCCATCTTGGAAGACGCCACTAGAGGCCGCTGGTCTCTCAGACTTCCTCTACCAGCACTAGTAGCAGCAGTAGAAGTGGCAGCAGCTGTGAAGACCCACGGACTCATTTCTCACCTTCAGTTATATTTCTCCCAAGGAATTCTTTTGTGAGAAGCACACCATAAGTTGTGGGGCGTTGCCTGGTGCAGGGACTGGATACACATCTCTTTGCAAACTAACTTTCTCTAAGGAAAATCTAGAAAACATACCTGTAGCTCTCACATACAGATAGACGCACACATGCATAAGTCTGCAGATATGCTGAGTTCTCTCAGCAGAACTTATACTGTAGTTCATATGGCTGGTGATACTTTGTTTGAAAAGTGTAGTATTAGTCATTTCTGTCCATTGCTTCCTAAGGGGCAATATGAAGCAATACATCAAGCTGTTTCAAAACTTGTTTCCACACCACAGAATCAATTCCTTTTTTAAAAGATCACCACGTTAATTCCATTCAACTCAGGATGGAAACCCTGGTTCCCTGGAAGGCACTTCAGAGATACTTCCCAACCTCCAGTAGCAACAACGTTCTGACTGCCTCAGCAGCAATGATTTTTATTCAAATACATGCTAAACAATGCATGGCTACAGGAAGCAAATAGTCAGACGTGACAGGTGACCAAAACAAAAAAGATTTGCCATCTTTAAGATACTTGAAACTGCTCAGGATTGTGTGGGGACCTGTGGCAGAAACAGCAGGCATCCTCTCAGTATTTGTTGACCTGAGAAGCAGTGTCTACATATCTCCTGGTAGTCTTTAAGAAATCACTTCCATTAAGAAATCCAGGACACAGCTGGGCATGGTGGTGCATGCTTGTAATCCCAGCACTCAGTCTGAGTGAGTGAGTCTGAGGACAGAGGATTGTAGCAAGTACACGACCAGCCTGTTCTACAAAGTGAGCTCAAGACCAGCCTGCACTGAATAGGGAAAGCCTGCTTCAAAAAGACCACCCCAAGAGGGAAGGCAGATGCAGGGTCTGCACAGAACGTGTTCCAACATCAGGAGTGGCTGCTCCCCGGTAACCAGCTCAGAGGGAAGGCAGAGGCAGGCTCTGCTCTCAGCGCATTCCATCGGACAAAGGGTAATGCTGCTTGCTGGTAAGGACCTCAGAGGGAAGGCTGACACAGGGTCTGCACAGAGCACATTCCACCAAACAAAGGGATAGGCTTCTTGCTGTGGAATTCAGAAAAATGACAAAATGAAAGAGGAAAATGCAACCTTGCACCTCCAGTGCTTCCAAAACAAGCCAAAGAGACACGGACACAGAAGAGAATATGAGCCACATACCTGAAACTTCTGAAATGATAGCAACCGAAGTAAAGAAACAACTCTATGAAACTAAAGTTAATGAGGTTAGAAATGATTTCCCAGGTAAAACAAGAGATGACAAATGTAATCAAAGAAATGCTAAGCACATCTAAAGAAGATATAGTTGGAAAAATAGAGGAACACTGCAAAAGGATGGAAACCTTGAATGAAGAATACAAGAAAGAATTAGAATGCATGAAACAGATTCAAAGAGATATCCAGGAAATCAAGAAGGCCATTGAAAGCTGGCAAAGCTGCCTCAATGAATGTGAAAATAGAATTTCAGACCTGGAAGGCACGATAGCAGGTAGTGAGGAAGAAAGAAAACATCTTTTAAAAATAACGAGGAATCAGGAAATAGCAATTCAGCAGTTGCAAGATGATGCAAAGAAAAACAATATAAGACTAATAGGTGTAAAGGAAAAAGAAGGAGAAAACACAAATGATATAAAATCACTATTTAAAGAAGTCATGGCTCAAAATTTCCCAAACATGGGAAAGGAAACT
>RJWT010000828.1:0-56972 GCA_004365215.1 Cuniculus paca
AAAAGGGGGAAAGACTTAATGATGGGATAGCAGAAACCTCTCATAAGACTCCCCCAAAAAAGAAAGCCATATTTGAAAAAAACACCAAAATTCCTACTTAAATTATGAATTCATTGCAACAAGTGGTTCTCATTCTTTAAGCCTAGGTTGTAAAATATGTGGTACCCAGTTATCTGATAATGCCATGAAAGCTTCAAAACAACTTCTGTACTTGTAGACCAAGCACCTTCAATTAAGACAAAAACAAATGTGAACACACAGAACAGAAGCAATTATGGAAGGCCACTAATTCATGAAATGTGTCTACACTGACAGCATTATTCTTAGTGGTTAACTGTATTGATAAAGCTAAGAAGCCCTTTACTGTTGATGAAACGATGATCTTGTCTCCTGTAAAGGACAATTGTAGTGGTTTTAGGACAGGCTTTAGTTCAAAAAGGCATGCGTTCTTCCTTTGGGTAGGACCAAAACTAGACAAATAGATTAAGTAAAAGAGGATAATGACATGTAGTTCTTAGAAAAGATTAATGAGTCACCATATAAATAATCCATATTGATGAATCTACTGATGCTGGGAATGAGGCGACAATGCTTCTTTTGTGCAATATATATTTTTTCAGGAGGATATCTATGTGTTAGGGCTTGTGTCTGACTGTATCCTCAAAGCCTCATGTGATCATAGGTGGGGCTGTGGTGGCTGGATCTAGAATATGTAATGCTGCCATCAAGGATGTGATGGTTGTGCAATGCTAGGATTAAGGGTGTGAGCGCTACCTGACCTAAGGGAGGATAACCTAGAGAAGATACAAGGGACAGAAGAGGGTGACTGGTTGTTCATTCACTTGCTTGTTGCTTGTCATTTACATGATTTGGCGCCTGCTGCCTGCTACAAATTGTTTCTCTTCTGTGATGCCCCTTTGCCACGCCACCCTGCCTTGGAGCCAGTGGATTATGGACCAAAACCTCTACAAACTGTGATCCAAAATAAACTTTTCCTCCTTTAACTTTAGGTGCCAGGTATTTTGTCTCAGCGATAGGAAAAATAACTAAGATAGCATGAGAATCTGTTGTATGCTTTTCTTGTCCACCTACACCATGACTGCAGAACTAATCAAGTCTTTGAGTGATTACATATCAGGAAAACTAAACTGGTCATTTTGTGTTGTTATTTGCATGGTCAGAGTGGCTGCCATGACTGGATGACTTTCTGTTTTCACTACTCGGTCAAGAGAAGTGATTTCTGAATGTAAGTCTATCCACTGTGTTATCCCTGGAGCAATTCTGGCTATCAGAAAAATGTCACCTGAACTTAACAATGTTTTACTCAGGATGTGATTAAAATTTTCAACCACATTAAAGTACACGTTCTTAATTCACATCTATTAACAAAGCTCTGCAAGATTAGTTTAGAACGCACGCGTGCACACACACACGCAATCACATACATATCTGCCCGGTCAGAATTTTTGAGTTGTGAGAGTTGCTTCAACGATTTATTTTAAGAAAAACATTCATAACTGGCAGGACATTTTAGTGACACAGAATGTGTCTCAAAACATGCTTATTCATGTGACATATATAACCTCAATAGACTCAATCTGTCACTTCAAGGGAGAGCAAAAACTGTATTCAAGTCAGCAGGTAATGTACAGTTATCAAATGACTCCAAACTTTCCACTACTCAAACAGCAAAGTTAGAAGAAAATCTGCTTGGTGTTTATAACTGTGCTTGATTGTTGAATCAACTATCAACTTGAAAAGTCCTGTACATTCTGAGAGTAAATCCTGTCTCGCTGTGGGTACAAAGGGCTTCAGTTTAAGCACCACTGTCTCCAAGACAATATTCAGTACTTGTTATAGTGCATTCAAATATTCATTGTTGTGTCTTTTTTTGGTACTTTACTTGCTTAAAATATTGTAATCATGGTGCCAAAGAACATTAGTGATATCAGTAGTAAAGTTACAAGGAAAACTGTGAGAACCACAACAGAGTTAAAGAAAGACATCATTGAGAAATTTGTTAAAGTCTGGAAAAAATGAATTTATAGGTGTGATTTTTCAGTCTCGGAACCAAATTTTTGGTTTTCCATTATTTCTTATGGGAAAAATATGTTCAGTTCTTGAGCTTTTCAGAGTTCAAACACAAATTTGGAAAGCACTGAGTTCAACAACAGAGGTATCACTGTAGTTGCATTTTAAAACCAAACTGGAATTACGGAGATGATGAGTAAACAGAGATTTTAAGAGAGACTGACTCAAGGCTTTCTTTCTCCACGCTGGCCCATGATCACCTATCTCAGCTTTCAAAAGAGTCTGAGCATTGCTTTCTAACTACAAAAGACCCTCAAACTGGGAAGGAATGAATCTAAAATCCATTTGCGCATAAGCCTAATGATTTGAGTTTGTTCATGCTAGATGACGTTTAACTGCTTGAGAGTTCAAATGACAGTGGCCTTAATTATGTTTGAGTCAACTTCAATTCTCTATTAGTGTCATATGCTCTGGATTAATAACAAGTTGGGATATCTGGAGATTGCCACAAAATCTCTGAAAAACCTGCTTCTTTTTCCAACATTCTATCTTTGTGATACAGGATCTTCTGCACTGACACAAACCAAGAGGAGATTTTGGAGTAAACTGGACACAAGCAATACACTGAAAGTGTCGCTAGCTTCCATCATCACCTCTACATAGGACAATCTAGTTTCAGAAAAACAAGCTTAGGGTTGACATTGGTTTTGCATCATGGTGTGTTGTATATTTATTCCATTATCGATCACAAGGTAACAATAATGGAAATAATGTGAACAATAAATGTAATGTGATTAAATCATCCTGGAGTGACCCTCACCCCTGGTCTATGGAAAAACTGTCTTCCATGAAGCTGATTCTTGGTGTCAATCATTGGGGACCTCTGATATACTCTATAATCTTATTATAATCTTTAAGGGCTGATGGCTATTCATTTTTGCCTATCCCTGATGGAGTCTCTTATGCATGTCTCCCTGTGTACTTTTCTCCTGCCACCTAGCATGCTTTCATGACTCTGAAATTTCCTGCCTTTCTGCTTTGCCAGAATTTTTCCTGCAAATCTCTCTTCTCCACAGGCCTTTAATGGAATAGTCTCTTTTGTCACTCAAATCTCAGCTTCTTAGATATCCCTATCTTCATCATCCAATCAGTCATTTTTCTTATTCCAGTCATCATATGCTGGCAAAGCACAATATATTTTAATTTTAAAGATCACCCATGTGATATTATTGGTTTGCTTACATATTTATGTTCTCCTACTAGAATAAACATCATAAGAGCAATAAGAGTATATTTCTCTTCATCTACAGATTTTACCCCTGCAGATTTAACTAATGCCAGATTGAAAATGTTCAAGAAAAAGTGTCCATATTAAACATGTACAGAATTTTTCTTGCCATTATTCTCTAAAACTACAGTATAACTATTATTTACATAACTTGTGTTGGATTAGGTATTGTAAGTATAGAGAAGATTTAGAGTATTTGAGAGGACTGTGTAGTTTCTATGCAAATGCTATGTTGTTTTATGCAAGGAAGTTGAGCATCTGTGGATTTTGGTATCTGAAAGGGGTCTTGGAACAAGTACCCTAGTTATTACAAGGCATGGTTGTGTTTTGATTACAGTTGAATCCTCAGGGCCTAGAAGAATGTGTGGTATGTAGTAGAGTCTCAAAATATATTCATATAAATAATTATGGGGTATTTAACATTTTTCTGTGTAATGTGACTTTTTTTAAAAGTACAGACAAATTAGCACAATACCATTGGTGGCTCCTCCTACTTTGGAATTAGGCTACTTATGTTTTCAAATCTCAATTTGACCAATTACAGTTCTTCACTATCCTATCAGGGAGCACCTGTCTCACAGGGTTCATGAAAAGATTTCTCACAACAATGAATGTATTCAGTCCATTAAGTTCTTAGCTAATTAGCCAAAATTTTGCATTGGTTTTGATTTAAAAAGATTTATTGCCTTAAAAATTTTTTTATATGTAAATGTAAAGTAGAACTGTTAAGATCTCCTGGCTAATGTGTGTGTTTCTCCCTGTACTCAATTCATTATTTGGTTTATTCTAAAGCAAGCAAATGGAAGTTAGCATTTTTGTTGTCTACAGATGCTCATCCACTCTATGCATGTTACTTTTGTTTTTTGGTGTCAACCACTTTTACTATTTCATTCATGCATTAAGTATGTGAATTTGTCTAAGAACATTTTTGTACTAGATAATGGAGATAACATCCCAATCTATATGGAAGTATATGTAAATATTAAGCAGACATTAAAAATATATAATTACAATCTCAGTTCTGCAAAGGAAATATAGACGATGCTCTGAACTGTACAAAAACAAAACTCGGTTAAGATTTAGAAGTGGAAAACAGTAAGGAAAAGCATCATGCAAGAAATGATATTTGAGTGAAAGTTAAACACTGAGTATGTGAGCTATGCAGAATGTGAAAGGTATAGTGTTCTAAGGAAAGCAAATCAAATTTGCAAAAAAGTAGGGTGATTAGTTCAGAGCAAAGGGTTAAAAATGAAACTGTAAATGAAGCTGAGTCCAGATCTTCAGTATCTTAAGGCAACTTTAGATATTTGGAGTTTTATCTTTTATACAACTGAAATCCTTGAAGATTTTATGTAGGTAAGCATCTTATTTGCCTGTTTAGAAGCTCATTTTGACTACATTATTGAAGATGGATAAAATGAAGCCAGAAGAAATGGTCTCATTAATGTGGGGTAGAGAGATGGTGGCTTGCACAGGGGTATGGATAGTTGAATGAATGCACTAGAGGAATACAAAACTTCCAGCCTTGAAGCATTGGAAGTTAGCATTATGTCAAAGGATTTTCATCAAATACATAAGCTACTGAAAACCTACATAGCTAAATTCACAAACCAGTCATTCTCAAAATACTTATTCCAGTGACTGACTGTTAGGTATGAAAAGCAACAGTATCCCTCCTAAACTCCAGGAAAACATATGTAGAAAGGTATTTCATGAGATAGTTGACCCATTTGTAAAAATTTTAATTTAAATATAAACTGTGTTTGATTCTTACTTTTTTCCTAGACACAACTTGGAATAAAGCCTGTTTCTTTGCAATTTATATATAAATAAATTGTCACGGCTGTTACATAAATTTAACGTGTATTCTCTAACTATAAGAAATAGAATGACAGCTAATTTCAACAAACACACACTCAACACAGCCTGCATGGCAGGCTCTGTGATGTGCGGCAGCAACACGAAGACCGCACGACATGTCTCTGCTAAGGAATGCAGCAGGTGCACCCTCAGCCTGGCACAGGCAATGGCTCATTGTCTATAGCCCGTTCTAGGGAACAGCCAAACCTGCTGGCTAACTATTGTCAGCATGCAATTTTTAGAGCAATTGTGCTAAAATAAAATCATTATATTTGTTGTGTATTCGCCAACATTTACATGAACAAAATAAAAGACAAGTAGGTATTTGGATCAAATATCATGAGTGACAGTAGGCACTGTGTTCATTTTGTTCAATATTGCAGTGCCAAAATGGGGCTTATTATGTGGGACAAGGTAGATGCCTAGGAATGACAAAATAAATGAAAGCTTAGGTTCTGCTATGTAAAATAGAATTCAAAATCTGAAAGGGACCATTAGGGTACCTATATATTAAAAAATTAGATTTTTCGCAATTATTGAATAATTGGTAGGGGTTGCCCTTCACATTTTTCCAGATAAAATTACTTTTCTATTCTTTTCAGCCCAATATTCTAAGATTTTGCTTGAGATTTCAGATCACTGACATGATCAAATACAAAAACTTTTGTACTTGTTCTTCTCATAGAATGTCTTGATCATTTATATTTTTGCTAAGCACCCATTCTAAGTAGGGATTACCTCACCTTCTATCTGAAAGAAGTCAGATCCTAAGTTTTCACAAAACTCTTCCTCTCTCAAGATCAATAATTAATCAAACTGAATTGTAAATTTATTTTTTTACAACCTTTATGCATGGAGTACTTGCAAGTTGTTGGGAAAAAATGAATGAGACTTGTACTCAAATATTTCTCAATTTAGTTGAAGGAAAAAATAAGTAAACACACAATGATAATGCAGCACGTTGCGTATTGGGAAAGAAAGACATCCAAGCCCAAGCCCAGGCCTCAGGCTGCTCTGCTATAACAAAATACAGTGGACTGTGAGGCTCAAACAGCAGGCATTGTTTTCCTTCATGGTTCTTGAAGCTGGAAAATTCAAAATCAAGGTTCTAGAAAGATTTGGTTTCTGCTAAGGTTCCTCTTCCCTGCTGACAGACAGCTGCCTTCTCATTGTGTGCTCACCTGGAAACGAGCTCTGATCTATCTTCCTCTTCTTATAAGGATACAAATCATGTGATGGCTCTAATCAATGACCTCATTTAAACATTACTATTTTGTTAAAGGATCTGTTTTGAAATACAGTCACATTGTGAACAGAGAGTCAACACAAGTATTTTGAGGGATGCTGTTCAGTCTGTAGCAAGGCATGGAAGGCAGACGGAACTGACAGATATCACAGGAAAACCACCTGGGAGCAGCCCTGTATGTCAGGGCAATGTTTATAACTCTCCATGAGGAACAGTGAGGGCGTGGGAAGGCAGGAAGCTGAAAGATAAACATGGGCAGCACAGGGCAGGTATGTCTGAGAGTGGTCCACTGCTGGTGCCTGGAGACAGACAGGCAGGGGTGAGACCAACAGGTTATAAGTATAGATGGAGACCAGGTCCACCGAGTAATCTGGTCCAGTCAACAGGAACGGTTTACTGAAAGGAGGATGATCCAGCAGAGGAGGCTGAAGGCAAGAGACCAGTGGGAGGAGGCTTAGCAGCTCATGTGCCCTAGAGACCAAGCAAAGCCTCAGTGTCAAGGAAGAGGACGGAGGTCCAAGGCTGTTCACCCAGGAAGCACACTGAAGACATTGCACTAGCAGAACAGAGATTTTTATTCATCACTCTGACCAAGGCAGTCAGTCCCAGTTGTAATATGAAGGCTTGTTTGACCGGAGTGAAGAAAGAAGGCCGTGAGCCCTGTAGAGAGCAGGTACAGACAAGCCTTCAAGGAATTTTGCTGTAAAGGGAAATACAGAAGGGACATATAATAAGGGACAAATCCCGACAGAAATAGAGTGACTTCCTGCTCCCTCCCTCCTCAAGTATCACCTGCTCTAAAATTCATACTCTGTTCCACAAGTATAAGTTTATATTTACTTGGAACACCACCTGGACTACAATAACAACAAAAGATGAAAGCTGAAAGCCACTGAACAAGCCCACATTTTGAAATATAAACTGTGTATCATTCATTAAACAGCTTTCTCATGTCTGACTGTATATTTACCTAAGAGAAAATTACATACTTCTGGTTTGGGGTTTGGTATTTAATTGTTCCTTTAGATAAAAATCATCAGATTCCTTAGTCATATTTAGCTAGGGGAATTGTCTCTGCTCTGACTATTCAAATACACTTTGTTTTCATATTCAGAGGGTCGGTCCATCTTTGGTCTTTATTGCTTATTACTACTTATTCTCCTTATCTTTGGGCATATCGGTCACTTTTGGCACAAAGGACCCCCCATTCTGTTTTTGTTGCATATCCAGGAAAATACGCACTTTCAGAAGTTCCAACTCAAACAACTTACAGAGATGGATTTTAAAGGCAGTCGGCAGCTCGACCTAGCTCACTGTCACTATTGCATTCTTAGAGTCTGTCATAGCTGAGCCTTAGCAAGAGACATGACATTTTGATGAAAAAGAAAGAAACCTTTTAGCTTCACTAAAACTGAAAATTTCTATCCATCCCATGATGATGATGAAGTCTGACATTTCTGATATCACAACATTAAACTCTTTAGTAGCTTTACCATGAGTGTTGTCATTATATAATAAATTAACTTCTTTATGCAATTAATACAACTAAAAATTCATTTCCATCCCTGATAGCCTGTATGAATACTGGAAATTCCTACACAATGGTGGCAAAACTCATTATTTACTTAGCCAAAAAACATTCTGAGAGCATTTTCCATGTGCCTGTCTCCAGGCTGTGGAAACAAAAGTGACTAACGTAAGATACCTGTCTTCATGGAGCTCATCAATGAAAGAACTGTGAGATAAATAGACTCTTAGGAGAGCCTTAAAGAGTTCCAATTAAATTCATTTATAGAGTGTACACAAAATCCTAACGGAACATAAGAAATGAGCTCCTAACTTTGATGCAATATGTACAAAGATTTTCCAGTGCAACATTACTGAAGGTGTGACATAAGATCAAGGTCGTGGTGCCTAAAACTCTCAGCGAACTTCTTTATAACAAGGCCCATCTCCAACCACCCCAAACTTTCTACCCAGGGACTATGACCACCTTTGTAAATGATGAAGTTGAGATAAACTGGCCTTCTTATAGCTTCCTGAGCCAACAAGTTATTTGCCAAACTAGCTTGATTTGGGGCTGTTCAAAGAATGGCTAATAATTAGCCAGCCAATACCTATCCAGATGTGAACTCACATATATAACAAAAAGTGAGCACCTGTGGTTCTGAAACCGTGGCATCTGTTCAAATACACGGGTACATGAGGATGTGAAATCAGGAGTTCACAACCTGCTTTGTTACTCTTTTCTAGCTACAGGACCACTAAATAAATCAGTTCTAGAAGCAAAGTTAAAAGTTACAGTCTTTAAACCTCCAACATGTACTTTAATATCAAATATCTATGAGCCCTTTGTTGGAAAAAGTTATATCTCACCTATGTTATTTCTTACTCTAAACCTCCATAAAAATTTTATACATAAAATACATTGATTATTTACCTTGGAAATGTATATTTCATATTGTCTTATCATAGGTACTGAGGTAGGTGTTAGGAATCCCAACATTGTAGAATTCATAGTTTTAAGGGCAAAGATACTGTGCAAGTAATTATAAATATGATGATTATCATTAAAGGGAAGTGCAGTGTGCTGTGGAAAATGGAAGGGGGTGCTTTTAACAGTGACTTCTAAAGAACCACTGTGGGAAATTGAGATTTCACATTAAAATCAATAGGGTTAGAACTGCATGCCTCGTTTTTTAGAGATTGTACTGTGAATGACTGTGCTTCTTTAGCAGTATACCCAGGAGGGAATCTAGACACCAAGGATAAACACAATGCCTATTTCTGGGGCTTCAATTTCACTTGAAGATTTGAGAAAACAAACATATTTTGTATTAAAACAAATATAGATATATTATAGAGCGGATTGTATGCATGTTAAAGATAAAAGATGAAACTTCAAAGAAATTTCACACTGGCAGTGATTCCCTTTGAACTACACCCCCAAACTCCCCAGGGGTGAATATTCATTCTCCTCTGCCTTTAGGAATACTTTATAAAAAATTAATATTTAGAAAGCAGTAGAAAGATCATGTAGTAAAACAGATTTGGATTTAGACCTGGAACCGCTAAGAATATCTGGGTAGACATTACTTAACTAGGTAACTTGTGCAACTCAGTTTCCTCACGGATAACGTAAAGGTAAAGCCTGCCTCTCAACATGACGGGGAAGATTTAATCAGTTAGTAAACAGAGGTTTTTCAAGGCAGTGTTTGCTACAATATAGGTACTCTATTAGTTACTTCTTCCCAGTATCAGTGACATACATAGTTGTCTAACAATCTCACTGCTTAAACTCAGCACAGCTAGAACTACAGAAGGAACAACCAAAGAAAGCAGGTTTTAGAAAGCCCTGTGTTACGTTCCCATCTGTTTATTCATTAGCATAATAGCTACTGTAATAACAGCTAACAAATGTGAATGTATGTGTGGTGAATCCAAAATGCTTGTAAACTGTAATTTAAGGAAACAAAACAAACAAACCTACCCATTTTCCATATGTTGATATATTTTTACTCCATCTTGCTATTTTTATACATTTTCTATTATGAAAGAGAAAGAAAGAGACAGAGAACAAAAGAAAACCAGCAACCGGGACTGCCTGTACCCCTCTTATGAAGAGAACACAGAATTCAAGAGTATAAGAGTTCTTGGTAAATGCTAAATCAATGTACAATTGAAAGGTGTGATTGGGATGATTATACTTATAAGGGCTCTGCAATTCTCAATACCAAACACTTTCATATCTGGACAGCTAATATGTTCTATTATTAAATTCAATTTCAACTGCATTTTGCTCTCACTTTCAATGTTCTAAGTTCCAATAATCGAGGCAAACCAAAAAATTTAGCAAAATTAGTTCATTATGTCTTCATATTTTGCACTTATAGAGATTCACAAACAGTAAAATGTAAACATTGTCACCTTATTTTTCCCAAATATTTTATATCTAAAATGAAATTGAGTCTTAGTGTTCCAATGGACCAATTAAATAAATTCGACTTGTTTTACTTAGTGAGATCAAGAAAAAGTATTTCAGAGTTATATTTACTCTCAAATCTTTGATATTTGACATATAACACTTTATAGTTAAATAATCATAACATTAACTTGAATTGTTCATTAAAGAATTATTATCTGAATCTGAATTATTATCTGAATCCTCAGTGAAGCATATAGGTAAAGCATATATGGCAGTATTCTGCCACGGACAAGGTCAAGGTCAGTTCAGCAGGTATAAATAAGGTAGGTGTTGTCTGGCGAATCAAAGAAGTGATTTTCAATGAAAAGGTCGTGCATGTGTGCTGAATACCCACCAACAGTTCTAAATGATACCACAACCCTCAAGATTGGAGTGACAGAACGGTGCTCTTTCAATTGACAAAACACAAGGAGTTCAAGTCACATTGAAACAAAACTAAACAAAAATGTATGTGTACTATTAAAACTGAATGAGCCTTGCATTTCCTTAAGGTCTCTCAAAATTGACTAGTCTATAAAGAATTTAATAAATGCTTACCTACATTAATTCATAAATGTATCAGACAGAACTTAAGAGAAAGTTTCACAAAGATATTTACAGTAAATAGACTGCATTTAAAGTCTATTTTTCTACATGATACAGTTCTTTGGGGTTTTGTTTCTGTAATGACTCATTTTTTGAATCCTCCTGGTCTTCAGACTCTGAAATTTTTAGAAGTGATGAGTATATGTTTACATTTTCAATTGTATTTTCTTTGTGTCCCAAATATGAGCTGGTCTCTCTTACTTGCATTTTCTCCTCATTTATTTTCTCATTTAGAGAAGGACTTTTGAGAACATCAGAATCAAAATTATGTTCAGTTAGTTTGCTTTTCTTGAGTTGTTCTTATTCTGCATTACAAGTAATAAATCTTCAAGTATTTGCTTTTCAAGGCCCGTGGAAAGTTGACTGTCTTTTAGAGTTGATAGGGAATGTACAGAATGATATGGTTTAATTAACATCAATCTCAATGCCTACTCTCCTGGAAAAATTTTTAAGCGGAATTACCATGATGAAAATGAACCTGGAAACTGTGTCAAATTCTTAGTTGAACCATGTCTGATTTAAGAAGGCCAGTTTTACAGCTTTAAAATTCAGTGATGCTACTGCTTATCTTACAAGGTGATTGTGCAAATTATCTGGTATGATCCATTTACTCACTTATTCGTTCAACAAATATTATGTGTGCTTATACTACATGGTAACCCCATGCTAGGCACCAGAAACATGCAAGAAAATAAAACAGACAGCAGTCTTGTCTCACGAAACTTATATATTGGGACAGGACAAGAAAGTTACTAAGCAAATAAATGCACATGTAGACTTGCCTAGTTCCAAACACTAAAAAGTGATTGGAAGAAAATATAGCAAAGTAATGGAATGTAAGGTGATGGTAGCTATGCAGTCACAATAGTGAAAGAGATCTGTCTGAGAAGACATTTGAAGAGAGGTACATGTTGAAAGGTGTTGAAAGGTGCTGGCCAGGCAGAAGTTTGAGGAATAGCTTTCTCAGCAAAGTATAGTCTGTGGGAAGGCATAGGAGAGCTTGCAAATTGGAAGATGGTCTACCTAGAGCAGAATAAGCAAGGCATGGAGCAGTAAAGGATTACCTATGATCATGTGCTACAGAGTCTTTAAGTCATAAGAAGAAATACCGATTTTATCCTAATTGCAATAGAAAACCATTGAGGAGCTTCAGTTAGGGAGAATAATAGATTTCACATATTATTATCCTATTTCCGACTGTTTTAGAATTAGTTGTAAAAAGGGAGAATAGAAATGGGGTAACAGATTAGGACACAATTGCACAGAAATTTGGGTAAATGATCATGAAAACAGTGAAAATTGTTGGGATGTGAGATTAATTTTGAAGACGCAGCTGACAGGATTCACTAGTAGATTGGCTCATAGGGAGAAGGCACTAAAGAATGAGATCCTGGATGGTGCCTTGGATTTAGAACTGGGAAAAAAATTAAATGACTAGTGAGGTAAATAACTGTTACATGGAAATCTAAAAAGAAGAGCTTTTCAGAGTGGTAGAGCAGAGCGATATGGATGAGTGAGTTGAGGCATTAGGACTTTTTCGACATTTTAGACTATCCGTGTGGTTGCACCTAGTTGAATCTATAGCTTATAGGAAGATGCGAGTTGGGGACATGATACATGGTAATCACTATTGACCTGTTAACCCCCCCACCATTGTCTGTAACAAACTCTAGGTGTTTACCTCTTTCTTATCTATATAATTGTTGTATTATGGATAGTCCATAAATGTGAGTGGGATCTGAATGACACAGTTTCAGGAGCTACAAATTTCATGTGTTTCTTATGTATAATATTTTGTGAACCCTGGAGTTGACAATAGACACTGCAATTTTGTATTCATGAATCTTTAACTTGGCAAAGGCCATCACAAGTCAGCTTTCTTTCCTGACTCAGTGACTCCAGTCAATGTCTATTTCTTTTTAGTATTTCAAAGGGAATTCATATAAAAACAATTGATAGTCACAAAGTGGAATCCATTTTTAAAAAATTAATTTATCTGAAAAATGTGTAAGGTTGGTGAATCTTATCATTAACTAATTTTTTTCCTCTTTCTGTTGGGATTTCTTTAATTTATTCATGGAATTAACATTTTGGGAAATTATCTAGGAATGTTGCTTAGGAAAGAGGAGGGAAAAATGCAAAATACCTATCACTTACATGAAAAAATACTTCAAAAACCTACAGAAGATTTGCCATCAGATTCACATTGTAGATATGAGAGATGAGACAATTGCAGGTACTACACAATAAATAATTTGCACCTTGTTTTTAAAACATCTTGTATTTCTGAGAAAGAGACCTGGAGGCTGGAAAAGAGCAAATGTGCCATGACTGAGAAGCATCCAGAAAGTCATAATTATAGAAAGAAAAATGGAATTCTATGTTGATAAGCTGGGGAGATTTTTTGCTAACAAAACATGGAGTAGTTAGTAGAATTTTATTCCCCTCCGAAATGTCAGGAATCTTGGATTCAGAGAATATAGTACTTGCTAATCATTTGAACCATAAGATAGCATTTTAATTATGATTATGTAATTTCACTGGAAGGGAAAATGTTCTAAACCCTTTCACTGGAAATTGACGGCTTGTGTTTAAAACTGTCTGACATATTCTAAGGTCTGAACACAGATTCAACACTAGGAAATCAAGACTGGATGCCACTTTGTTAGTTTTATCTTTCATAACTGCGCTGTTTGATGTTGGAAGTAGATTTTTGGTGTACCACTCCTGACACGCTGAGACGAAAGTTCACATTATTGTAAGCAGTGGAATCAGAAATAATCTTTCACACTTTGTCCACAACCTAAGCCCCACAGTGCCCTGTGTGTGGTTTTTCTCAGGCTGCCTATCAGACTGTGAAAAACTTTCATGGAAGAGAAAGCAGGCGTGAGTAGCATCGCAGACTGAGAATGCAAAGGATAAGGGCCATCACGGACAAAAGTGTGGAAAAGCTTATGACTGCAGGAGCAAAGTGTGCTTAGAGAAGACAATCATGCCTAAGGCAGGGCAGATAAAACAAAGAGACAGATGCACAGAAAGAGTTCCCAGATGTTAAGAGCACAGGTCCAGAAGCAGAGTGATCCCTCCTATGCTGGGTCTCTCTTTAAAGTAGTTGTGTGACCTTTGGCAAGTGGCTTAACACCTCTGCTTGTTGTTTTCTTATCAATATAATGAAGGTAATAGTAGCATCTACCTTATAAACCACTGTGAGATTTAAATGAGCTAGTATGTTTAATAGATTTAGAGTGATATCAGGCAAGTAATAATCTCTTGGTAAATATTTACCTTTTCTTGGCAAAGCTTCAGAAAGCTTAAGAATGAGCTTGAAAATGTACCTCTGGTAAAGTTGGAGCTAATATTCACAATTAGTCTTTATGCTTACCCAAGGACATCTTTAATAGCAGTATATGCAGGCAATGAAATCCTGGGCCAGGGACCTGGGACAAGGGATACACATAGGCAGCAATGTAGAGTGTTTCAACTAAAAAATAATAATCACAGATTGAAGAACTTCATGATGGGTCCAGAGGGGAGAAAAAGGGAAAAAACTCTTCACGGCATGTTATTGATATTTTATGAGAATTTGATAAAGCAGAGCATTAGCGAGTGAGTGTTAAATTTGTGCAGGGTAATAAAGACATCAAGAAGTAATAAGAATCGTGCACCCTGCACACATAATGTGCTCTAAGAGACTTAGTAATTACCTGAAAGAAAGGACATTGCCATTTCCATAATAACAATTCAAATCCAGGGTCGCATGTGCTTGACCCTGTTATTGATGTGTTCTATCTTCTGAAGCACTAGAAGCTGTGAGTCTGAAACAATTTCCAACTGTTTCCTGTATTTTGTTCATTTCACCATCATTTTCATGAAATAGTTTAACTTTGTTTAGAAAACACTGTAAATCCCTGAGCCTCCTCAAGGAAAAGCTTTCATAAATGAATAAAACACCAAAACTATGAATTGGAGCAACCAAGAATGCTTAGTGAAAATAAAGTCAAAATCTTACATCAGTAACATTTTAATTTTCACAGTCCTGGAGATGATGACACGCAAAATTATGACCAAAAATTATTCTGTCTTCCACAGGTGAACCTGGCTATTTTAAGATATTTTAAGGAAATGGCCTTAAATTTGAAATTGTAATTTCTGCCAAAATTACAGAACAAGATTGTTGCTCTTGTGAGTTACTATATTTGTATCCAGTGCTCCTTCATTGAAAAAACTTATGTGATAGCAAGGTAAAGCTCTCCAGTACAGTATTTACTGTATAAGGAACTCCAAGGCCCTACCAGGTTGGATGACAGCCTGCAACAATTCATACACTCAAGTTAGTCTCGCTCAAGATTTAGAATAGGGAAGACGATGTGAACTCCAGTTGTCAAAAGGAGAAGGCATATGGGGCAGAGTTAAGAGAAAAGCAGGCACAGGCTATTCAGAATTGTCTCACAGAGGATCACACAAAATATTCTCAATTCTTTGAACAAACAACTTGTAACAAGAGGTGAGAAAGATGGGGTAATCTATAACAAATGGAAATTTTTTTTTTTTTTTCGGCACTGGGGATCGAACTCACGACCTTGCGCTTGCCGGGCAGTCGCTTAGACCGCTGAGCTAGATTCCCCAGCCCGGAAATGTATTGAGTAACCATTTTGAAGGCTTGGAAGTCCAAGATCAAGACTCTGGTGTCTAGCCGTGTCGATTTGTGGGCAAAGGTAAAAGGTTAAGAATGCAACAGAGTAAAACCGTATCTGTGACCCAGTTTTACGACAGTGCTAAGAACCCAAGAGAGTCATCTTAGGGTCTTTTCTGAACACGTAGCAGAGTATACTTCTGTGTTAATTTCTAAATCTGAGGAGAAAGAACCTTTGCTTTCCTGACAACTTGAACTTGACTTACCTAATGAAATGGTCCGCAGCAGTAGCAAGGTTTCACAATATCAGTCACTGCCAACCAAAAAGTAAGTAGTTTCTGTAAGCATATTTTGTCACCACCACTATGTTTCCAGCACCCCACAAGGAGTCCTCACCCTATTTATAAAGAAAACTCTGCTACAGACTGAGAACTCTGTGAATCTCATCTACTAAAACTATGTCTAATTCTACTAAAACGCATTTTCACAACTGTCAAAAAGTAGAAGTGCATTTCTAAGTCAGAGATTCAAGTGTCTTTAAAAAGTTTATCAAGTTTTGCTTTTCTTCAAAATTGCAAGTTCCAGAATAAAAACAAAGGAAACTTATAAGTCATTTTTATACCACCCCTTTCTTAGCCTTGATATGATCATTCACTACACTGTCAATGATAATTCCTACAATAGCACCCCAATCTATCTCTCCATGTCCACTTTGCCAGTCCAGTCCACGTGACTATTATTGTTTTATGATGTCCAACATTTATTTCTCACTGGCATTTTTATAGCTCCTTTTATTCTCCTTGTCTATTCTAAATCAGTGGAACAGAATGTATATATATTACAACGTAGGGTTACAATGGCTGCTTGCAGAGTCAGAGGCAGAAGAATGTAAAAGGGCCATCTGCAAAGTAGAGAGCCAGTGCATCCAGTCAAAGGTCAAAGACCTGGAGGTCACTACAGAGTCCCCTGCAGGTCCACATCTGGAAGCCACAGACAGGGTCTGAGCTGAAAGGCAGAAGGGTTTGTAATGGAAAGTGGAAGAGTCTGTGCTAGAAGTGTGGAGATGCATGCCCAAAGGAGATGGAGAGGACTGTAGCTTTTCCAAAGAAGCAGAAGCAAGCCCCAAGTGACAAGCCTATTGGTACCACTCACACCCAGTGTGGATCTTCCCTCTTCAAGTCAGCCATGCAGACATACCCGGAACTGTTTAGCAATCCATCGGCTAGGTTTTTCTTATTCAGGTTGACGGTGCACTTAGCTATCACACTGTCTTATAGATAGAGTAGTATTGTTAAAACACTGATCAACTTATATTACCCTCACTGCATTTCTAGATATAACTGATAATAAAGTACCCAAATGGATTCTACACTGTGTGTCCATGGCAAACTTAATAATCTCACATTGTGCCTCCATTACTTTCTAAAGTGTGCTGTAAAGACTTATACAAACTTAGTTTCTGCTTTCTGGATGTTCTTTCCACTTTCCTTTGTACTTGGCTATGTCTTCTGATCCTCCTAGTTTTTACTTAAAAGTGCAACTCCTTGGAAAAGTCATTCCTATGGGTAATTGCTTCTTTCTCCAAAAAATATGCATGTGCAGACTCACAGTACACACCATTTTTGATCACATTTGCCAGTTAGATATTCTTTAGCATCTTGTTATTCAATGATATATCCAAATTATAATCAATTATTTGCCTGATGACTTGCAGGTTGCACACTTCTACCTCTAGAATCCCTGAGATTTGGGGCATGTTTTGTGTTGTCTATTACTCTACCTCAGTATCTAGTATAGTACCTTTCATGGATTAAATTCTCAATAAATACAAATCAAACAAACCAACAATCAACATCTCTATCTTCCCCATGCCTCATAGGATGTTTTCCACACTTTTATTAGATGTTTAGATGAATTTCGTCTTTCTTCTCCAAAGTTTAACTTATGTTATGTGAATTAAACACCTAGTAATCCACCAATGCCTCCTTCTTGGTCCTATTTAACAGGACATTACAGGACACAAAAGCAGAGCTCTTGCTTTTCATTATCAATCATAATTTAGGACTCACTAATAGGTGTTGAACTTTGAATGTTATCTTTATTTGTGTCTGTATCATCTTCCTGTTCACTCGTTATTAAGAGAAACATTCTGAAATTTTTTTATTGCTGACTTGGGTAGAACCAGATTAAAAACTTTAACTTTTATATAACAGAAATACAATCTATAAGTCATACCATAACTATACAGATAAGTATTTCAAATGTGTTGGAATTAAAATATTATCTTTCTATATGTTCTAATTTATCAAAAATTAGATAAAGTTGCAGAAACATAGATAAAATTTCTATCTTCTCTCTCTTTGACCATCTCCCTTGTTTCTCACATTTTATCTCTCAGTGCAATGTGAAACGCATACTATGTAATGAGTTTATCCAATTGGGTCATACAGCTTTGGGTGTAGTCCTACTAACTGGATATAAGCATCAATATTAGTGTTTTTTGTTTTGTTTTGTTTTTTGTTTTTCTTGTTCTCATTTATCAGATTTTGTGTATGTAACGAAGGACCAATAAAATCTTTGGACACCAAGACTTGAATGAGCTTCAGGCTAGTATTACTCTCTGAATGTTGTCATACATCTATGGTGGGACAGTGGCACAGCCTGAGCACACCGAATCTTCACGTGTGGACTGTTCTTAGATTCTGCCTCATGCGTGCCTTCCTTTGGTTATAATGTATAACCTTGACTCGGAATCCTGAAGCTCTTAGTGAGTCCTGTGACTCCTAAAGAATTATCCTGCTTGAGTGTGGTTTTGGGACCCCCCAAAAATTTGCACTTGGCATCAGAAATGATGAGGACTGTGTTCTCTGACTCTATAGCTTTTCTGGCTCCAGGTGATAGATCTAAAATTGAAACAAAACAAAACACCAGCTGACACATAGTATAAATGCGGAGAAACATACATTAAAAGTTACACACCGAAGAATGAAAAACATCCCTTGATATTACAAATAAGTAAAAGAAATAGCCGCATGATGCCTCCCAAGAAATCCATCTGATGTAACCTTTTAAAATATTGAAATTGCAGAATCATACAACACTGTACCACTGATCTAATATTCCTCAGTGGTCTGCCTATCATTCCCTTCCCACTAATCTCTAGAAATCCCTGAACTTTATGTTGTCATCCCAGCTTGTTTTTCTAGAATGTCGTATAATTGGAAGAATACAGTATATAATCTTCTTGGATTGGTTTCTTCTACTTTACAACATACGGTGAAGTTTTCTCTGTGCCTTTTCATGGTTTGATAGGTTTTTTTTTTTTTGGCACCATATTATAGTCTATTACTTAGATACATCATCGTTTATTTATCTATTTCCATACATAAGAATGTCTTAGATGTTTTGAGTTTTAGAAATTATGAATAAAGTTGTTATAAATATTCTTGTGTAGGTTTTCATATGGAAATATTTCAACTCATTTGAGCAAGAAACATGATTGTTGGCTCATGTATAGAAATACATTTTACTTTTGTAAGACAAACTTTACTATCTTCCAAAGTGCCTATTACTAACGGTGAAAAAGAGTTCCTACTTCCTCCATCCTCAGCAGAATTTACTATTATCAGTGTATTGGAGTATGGGCATTAATAAGTGTACAGCAATGATTCACTGTTGTTTCAATTTGCATTTCCCTAATTATATCTAATGTTTAACATTGGTTAATGTATTTTCTTGCCATCTGTGTATCTTCTTTGCTTACCTATCGATATCAAGTCTTTTACCTATTTCACCATTCAAGTTGTTCATTTTCCTATTGTTGACTTTTAAATGTTCTTTGTAACTTTGATTGACAGTTCTCTATCAGATGAGTCTTTTGAAAATATTTTCTCTGTCAGTGGCTTGTCTTCTCATTCTCTGATTTCCAATACACTTGAGTATAACTTAATACACTATTTTGAAATAAAAACTTTTTTGACTGCGATCTTTGCAAATTGGTTTTGATATGTAGGATGATTGATAGAAGATGAAAGAAGTATCAATTGGGAAATCTAGCATTTGTTTATCATAAAGGTGGAAAGATTGGTGGGAAGGTAGCAGACAGAAAATTTGGCAGTACAAGATTAAGAAAAACATTCCTGTATTTTCATCTTATTTTGTGGTAAGAGAACCAGCTAGACACCCACTAGGAGGTTAATCTGACAGAGACAGAAAATGAGTGCCTATGGAGCTTTCTGGAAATGAGATATATAATGAAGCATTAGACAGCTCAAGATAAGAAAATTTCTGGTGGAATCTGTTCATTTAGATCTAGACTGTGGTGTTAGAATGGTCTTCACTTCTTCCCAATCCCTGGAGCTGTGGAGAAGAGCATATCTTGGGCACAAGGCCAATAACTATAGTAAATCTATAAAATAAGACTTCTGTGTTAAACCTGAACAAGTTAAATTCAGTAAAATATCTGGGCATGTATCCTTTACTACTAGTTTACCTGATGTGCCCCAAGATTAATCCTACAAAGGACACTTTTAAAGAAACATTTAAATTGTTCCTGGTTGCACCAAATTTATTACTAGTTGAGAACATCTAAGCGCCCTTCACTCTTTGTAAACTTTCCTCTACTCTTCCCAACTAATTCTTATTCATCTTTTACACCCCACATTTAATATATTTAACGTACAAAGCTTTTTAAAGCCTCCTTTCAAATTGCTTCCTCTATTCCATCCAAGTTAGCTCAGTGCACTGTTGATTACAGCATAATCTTAGAGATTTATATAAATTAATCTGACATAAATTCACAACAACTTTGTACATTTCTGTTTGTTGAACAATCTATCTTCCCTGCTGTACTAGTAATATTAGAATTTCAAGGCTTTATTTTTATGTCTATACGGTATAATTTGTGTCTCTAACTCTTAGCACAATGACAAGTGCAGCAATTAATACTAATAGAATGAATTCTTCTCTGTATATACAAAGATACTAATCTCATATGGGAGAGGGTTAGAGAATTGGGAAAGATTGGGACCATAAAGTTTCAAATTTATATGGAAAGTTCCTATTAAATCTGATGACATAAAGCAGACAGTCAAGTGTGTGTACGTTGATAGTTTCATTATAACCAAGCCACACTATTTTCTTTGAGAAAAACCTCTTTTCAAGACCATGAATGCTATTATGCTAATTGATCTGATTGTAAATTAGTAAATGCATTGTGTCATTTTATGATGCATTACCTAAAAGAATGGAATCTTTCGGGTGGAAATAAAGTATATTTTAATTAGTCCCACTAAGCAAAATCAGACTATCCAGAAAAAGTCGTATTTTGAAAGAGGTTTCCTTTATACTGAATAACAATGCCCTATGAATAGTTGCTAATTATAGAAAATGAACGAGAAGCATATATGAGTGCACATTAAGGTAGATGACTTTAGATCATAATTTTTTAAAAAAGAAATGGGTTGAAGGTGTTTAATAAATTTAGTCTTATTTTTCTTAAATAATCATACATTAAAAATCTGCTTTAGGCATCCTATTGTCACAAAACCCATATTAATTTCTGCCAATATCGGTGAAGAGCCAATAGTGGGTGGGATGAATGAGACCCTGCCTTCTGTTAATTAGGGGATGCCATCTAACTTTGCTACAGCTTTAGATTAGTTCTTAACTGAAATAGCTTGCATGTGACTGTTATCATTAATGAGAATGGATATTAAATATGGATTATGTCTTTCATAATCTAGCTCGCTTGGCATCTTGGACTTAATTCTTCCCATCTGTGACCCTTTACAATACATTAACCACACCTTTACAGCAGCAGCCTTATTACAGCTAATCATGCTGAGGAAGAGATTGCACTAAACGTATCATCAAGATACCGACATTAGCCAAATACCTGTTAGATGGGTCAGGGAACAAAGAGCTAAATTTAGACTATGTTTTCAATGGACTTTGAGTGTTTAAATCAATGGTATCCAAGTCTTTCTCTCCATCAAAAAGTGGATTACTGACTTTCCAGATTGCTATGACATGTGGTCACATGGTTTGTTACTAAAACTATTATAGTTAATTAGCTACTTGCTTAGGAAATTTAAAGACAAATGTTCTATTTCTTGCAATATGCATGTCATTTTAATAAAAAGCAATACACTGTAAGTAAATGGAGCTCTACAAAAGGACATAAGGCTTTAAAATCTTCAAGGAAAAAAGTCTAATACTAGTATATTATGATAATCTTAGCAACATATGGACTATTCCATAATGATATTTCCAATTTTTGGAAATGCCATCGGCTCATATAAACATTTTATCCATTATATAGATAGCCTTATGGTATGAAAATGTAAATGTCGATGGGAGATATCAAATGTCTGGGGGAGACTAGGCTTCTCAGAGCCCTGAAACAGGAATGGACACAAAGTGACTCTAAAGGAACCAGAGATCTGGCATCTGCATGTCGTGTGCAAGTTTGTTAAATTGAATCAGTGTTGCTCAGCTTTACAAAAGACAGTGACAAAAGGTCTGAAGGGTGGTCTGGCAGATGGCCCTACTTTATCCAAGAGACAATCTGTGGTACAGAAATAAGCTTTTAACAAAAAGCAAATATTCTTATCGTACTGGGTAGGTTATAGACCAGAATGTAAAGAGTACATTGATAAAATGAGTATATCTGGTGCTATTTAGGAAAAAATAGTACTGAAAAAACATTGTCCTAGATACACGTTGCCGAAGGCATTATCAATCCCCTGCTCATTATTAGTAAATTGTGCATAATTCATTCCATACAGTAACTACAATTCTTCTCATAGAATTCTTCTTTTAAAATATATATTTCAATTATGTTTTGTGTATGTAAAGCCTTAACACTTGTATTACTATTGAATTGAAAATTCTACTCCTGGGAGTTATTATCTGTTAATCATGAATTTTAGCTATACATACAAGGTATTAACCATGAACCAACCTTAGGCTACACATTTTTTCATACATCTAAAGCTTCGGTTTTTCACACAGTTAACTTATGAGATGGACACAATTGCCTTTCACAGGGGAGCAAATTGAGATACAGGGAATTTAAGTAGTTTCCATAAGGTCATGCAGGTATTGACTCAGAAAGCAACAATCCATAATAGTAGGTTTGGTTGGAGGATGCTGTTTTTAACAACTAAAGAAGACATATTCTCACAAGGATGGAAATATCAGCTAGAAAAAATTGAAAAACAAGCTTAGATTCAGTAACTTGAGTTTTTTAAGAATATTATGCCATATCTACATAATGGATGACATAAAATATTACTTTATGATATGGAAGATGATCACATTATATTAATTAACCCAATGTCTTAGTTGCTTTGTGCTGCTATAGCCAAGTACTTGAGACTGGATAATTTTTACCAGAAATGTATTTTCTCAATGTCTGGAACCTGGCAGTACATGGTCAAAGCATTGACTATTTCCATCTGTTAAGAGCCTGGCTTGCACTTGGATGGTGATGCGCAAAGTCTCAAATAATTATTGTGTAGAAATGTTGTCTCCTCACCAAGTGAAAGGGACAGAAAATGTGAGGAGAAACATTCATCCTCTATCAAGCCTTTTTACTAGAACATTTAATTACAGTCAGGAAGTAAGAATCCTCATGACTAAATCACCTCTCCAAAGCCACACTTTCCAATACTTTTGTAAATAAGAAGTTTTAACATGAATTTTAGAGGAGATGCCATCATCAAACCATAGCATGGTTTCTTGTTGGTCAAAATTCATGTCCTTCTTAGACATAAAATACTTCATCCCATCCCAGTAACTCCCCAAAGCCTTAACTTGTTCCATCATCATCCTTAGAGTTCAAAGTTTCACCTAAATATCATATGGGTGGCACTCAAGGTCTGATTCACCCTGAACCAATTTTTCCCTTTAGCTGTGAGCCTGCATAATTCAAGGAGTTATGTGCTTCCAAAAGGCAATGCTGAGGCATGCATCAAACAGAAATTCATATTCTAAAAGAAAGCAACAAGCAAGAAGGAAGGTATAATAAATCCAATGGAAATCCCTAGCCCAACACAGCAAGCAACATTAAATCCTGAAACTTGTCCTACCTCTTGGAGACACGTGAGATACAGGTTAGACCCACAAATCCCTTTGGGGACTCCCTATTTCCATTATGCACAACCTTGCTATAGCTCTCAGGAGTTAAATCAGGTGTCTGTTGCTCTTCCAGGTCTGCCTTATGATTTCTGGAACCTTGGAAGTAGTCCTGCTCCTTGACTTCGGCAGGCATTGGCAATGAGGGAGCACCCTGGGGTAACCCTGGTTCCGTGGTTCTGCTGAGTATTACTGTACTGGGGACTTTCTACAGTGGTCCACTCCCAAGGCTGTTCTGCTATACCTGGGCTGTAAACTTCTTAAGGTGCATTTCCACATTGACATATCCAGGTACACACAGCTCATATAATCAGTGTGTGTGTAGAGGAAACATCCCTTGGATGGCAGCATGGTGCCACCACTTAGGAGCAGCAATCCAAGTGATGCAGGCCAACGTGGACCACAGTG
This sequence comes from Cuniculus paca, assembly GCA_004365215.1. Lineage (NCBI taxonomy): Eukaryota > Metazoa > Chordata > Mammalia > Rodentia > Cuniculidae > Cuniculus > Cuniculus paca. The sequence goes on from RJWT010000828.1 coordinate 24,176, forward strand.
GCCAGCGAGCATTACACTCAAATGCAGGGAGCAGAGACTTGAGCGAGTCTAGACAGCAAGTCCTCATGTGCCAAAGACAGCATGGACACCATTCTTCTCTCAGGGCCTTGGTCCTCTGGGCTTGTGCTAGGCAAGGCAGCCCCAAAGATCTCTGATGTGTCTTCAGAGTCATTCTTCCCCCTACCTTGGTTAGTAGCATCAGTCTTCCTTCCATCCATACTAACATCCTCGTCAAGGAAAGCTGGGAGTTTGAGGATGGGCTTACTCTTTATCAAATCTGTTAGTTAAGGTAGGGACTATGTCCTTTCATATCAACCGCTGTATTAGTGTGCTTTCATTACTGTACTAAAATAACTGAATTAATACGTCCGTGGAGCAAACTGATTCATTTTGGATCACAGTCTTGAAGGTTTCAGTCTATGACTGATTGGTGCTGTTACTCTGAGCCTTAGGAAGCACGGTAAGTCACACTGGGTGCGCATGGTACAGGAGGCTGGCTCGTCTCATGGCTGAGTATAAATGAAAGAAAAACGAAGCGGCTATGACCTCAATATCCTCTTCAGTGGCACACACACAGTGACCCAACTGCACCACCTCTGGAAGTTTCTACCACCTCTCAGTGGCAAGACTTTAAAACATTGACATTTGAGAACATACCAGAACCATAAAGAAACCAAAGTTCCAAAAACTGGTAACTCAGGACTCCAAATTCCTCTTGTTGAAACCTCACATTGTGGGTGCTTTCACCTGATGCCTGATCTTTAGCAAGTCGGAGGGGACTCAAATCAACCTGCATGAGGTTTACCACCCTTTAGATGTCGCTGGGCTGTGGTGAATACAACTCCCGTCTACAGAGCTTTACCAGGGTTGCCGAGGTTGGTCTTAATCATTAGGAAACAGCTTACATGTAAGAATAATGTATCTCTCTGTATCTTTTTTGATTATTTACTTTATAATATGTGTGTAACTTAGAAAGCAACTTAGTCTGAATAACGCTAAACTCTTAGTTTCTTAGTAATGTTATTTATCTTCATGAATAAAAATGAATAGTGCAACCAGTGCTGACTATAACAAACTCAGGAAACCCCAAAAGGGACTATGTTTTATACAGTAAGTAAAAACACAGAAACAAAAGAAAAAACAAAATAGTGGCAAAGGAAAAAATGAAATAAAATAAATTCCATGATTCTAGACTACATCACTTTCTACTAAGTTTAAAGAGTCTTTGAAGAGCAGATAGCAAGTAGATAGCTGTTGGCAAATACTGCTTTTTATGTTACCTTTTTTCTTTGTGAAAAATGTTTCATCTTGAGTAATCATTCCACTTAATGCTTATAATTTTTGAGGTAGATTTGTTCTAGAAGTATTTAGATAAATTCTATAGATATTTAAGGAAAGAAATGAGAGATCAATATCAATCTATTTCCTTCTATTAAAAACATGATTTCTTAGTTCACAAGGGATCCTTTACAATTACTATTTTGAGTTTAGTATCTTGAGCCCCTATAAAACAGAATTAACCCTGCCACTGGAACCGTAATGAGATTTTATCTTTACCTTGTTTATTCCCAAAGCAAATGCAAGACAGACTAAGAATCATTTTTAAAAATTTTTATAAGCAAAGAAAAAAAGGTTAACAACTTAGATATTAATATACAAAGTTACACAAGTTACTTGTTTCTCTGTATTTTTGCACTGAAACTAAATTTTTATTTTTAATTCTTGTATTATTATAGCCCTAGCTATTATTATAGAAAACAGACTTCATGAGCAAAATATTTAGATTTTTAGTGGCACATTAAAAAGGACAAACTCGGGCCGGGGATCTAGCTCAGCGGCCCAAGTGCCTGCCTGGCAAGTGCAAGGTCATAAGTTCAATCCCTGGTGTGGCAAAAAAAAAAAAAAAGGGCAAACTTGCCAGGGATTTAGCTCAGCGGCATAAGCACCTGCTTGGCAAATGCAAGGTCGTGAGTTCGATCCCCAGTACCCACCTCCCTAAAAAACGTGTAAGTGCAAACTCTCCTCTGACATCTGTGAATTTTAAAAGTTTGATGTTTTCTATGTGCTGTGAATCTTAAACTTCTCCTTGAAATTGATGAATTCCAGAAGCAATGATATACTACCTGAAAAGGGATGTTTTAATATAACACCATATTGCTAAATTGCCATCACTTTATCTTTGTTGTTGTTTCTGTTTTTTGTTTGTTTGTTTTGCTTTTTGAGATGAGGTCTCACTAGGTAATGCAGGTTGGTCTTAAACTCACTTATGTAACCCAGGCTGCCCTTGAATTCATGGTGATCCTCCTGTCTCAGCTTCCCAAGTGCTGGGATTACAGCTGTGCACCACTATGCCCAGCTTCTCACTTTATTATTTTTTATGCCATGGGGTAAATTCTACCTCATGGGACTTTGTCTCTAAATTGATCAATGTAATAATCACATACTCTCACACACATACATCTCAATGAAGTCTGGTTAGCCCATTGAAATAGTATTTTTTTAAATAGTGTTTTTAAGAAGTAGAAGAAAAAGAGAAATTAGTCAATGTTACTTCTTTCTGCATCCATTATGTTCTAATCTGTAAGAATTCCTCATATTTAAATAGCTCATTCTATCAAGATTGTAAATTTTTGCGACAACACACAAACGTCTTTCTTTTTTCTTAATATTTGCTACGTACTATTTTTATTTTACAACTCTATGGCATTGGTTAAAAATACATTTTAAACAAACCAGTAAAGATCTAATATTTATTTCACTCATCATTCTAAAAACTTATGAACATTTTAAAAATGTACAAACTTTAAAGTTCACTGGTTATATTGTGAATAATTTATTTAAATAAATATGTATGTATTTTCCTTAACAAAATATCTTTTCTCGGTTTATGAAAATATTAATTTTTGACCTTAAAGTTTATTTGAAATAAAACATATACATACACACATGCAAATCATTGGCAAACACAAAATATCCACAAAGCAGACTGCCAAATGATGACTATATCCAGTGATTTTATTTGTACCTATATATTTTACTACAGAGAAATGGTCAGTATTAATGATAACACAGGAATAGAAATAAAATCATGCAACCAACATACCTAATTCTAGTGTGAAAAACTTTCCTCTTGGTTACAGTGTGATGGAAATTAATAGCAAAAAGTATGAAATTATTTCCAAGATAGCATCCTGCCAAGGAATTCATTGAGAATTTTAGTGTTATCAATTGACCCAGAACAATTTTAAAGGAGCAAAATTCATGTGGCTGCTTTTTTTTCTTTCCTGTTCCAATATGGTGATATGTGTATGCACATATGATATGGCTATATACAATCAGATTTTGATGAAGTGTTCCATTTCTTCATTCTTATGACCATTTGACTAACTATACTGCACATTCCTGAAGTTTAGAAATTTATTTTAATTGAGCCTTTACTCAGTGGTGTTTCTAGCACATTTGACCTCTGATGCAGATAATTTTTAATTCGCTCCTGTTTGACAAAATTACTTCCAGTGATATTCAAAAGGTACAACAAATATTTATCCATGAACTAAAATTTGCATTCACTAACCAAATATATCATACCTGAGTGTTTGCACTCCATTTTAGTGTTTTAAATTTCAAATTCAAATAAAAATTCCAAGTAATTACATAGAATAATAAGATTGTGGCAGTTCAAGTTCTTTTTCTTGATCTTTACAATATACTGTTTTTGTACATCTGGAAATAGATGTTTATATGGAAGAATACATACTACCACAGAGGTTGGAATTGTAAATGGGCACTTAATTGTATAACAAAGTTTTCAAAATTAATTTCTATGCAGATCAAAGTGTCAATTAAGTGATTAAAAATAAATTATAAAGTGTTGATTTGAAGCACATGTATGTGGGAGGGAGTATGTTTTTTAAATTTGACAGAAATCACAGCAATTCTTTAAAATATTTATATTACCAACATATTTGGGCATGGGATGGAGTATTTTATCATTGACTTTGTTTACAAATATCATTGTATGTTGATAACAAAAAGACTTTCAGTTGTCTTTGTTATTATCCTTAGTTTCTCTATGGACAAGACATCCTATAATCACCTGAATCTGGGGGACAACATTTCCAGTACCCCACCCTTGGTGCACTGCTCATTTCCTTTATTCCCAGTATTTAGACTGTGTCTTTCAAACCATATATATTCAAAATTTTGATAAATGAGTTATTAAATTAATAAATTCCCTTAAGACTATTATTTTATGCTCTGTAGACTTTGGGAAAATACTGACATGAGGATAATATGACTGAATTCTGAATACAACTTTTCTCTGTGAAAACTCAAATCACTAAGCTGCATGATTTATTTCTTATAGTTGGAGATTTTAAAAGGCATATAATACAGTGTGAAGCACTTTTTATTGTAGTTTGTAAAACAGACTCTGGCATCCCAAATAAAGGGAAAATAAATGAGATAATATCATTAGCCAATTAGAATATCTGAAACACAGTGGACATGAAATACTTGTGGATTCTGCCCTGCCATATTTCTGGGGTCAGATATAAAGAAGGTGGGGGAAGGAGGCCTAATGGAAGGGTATGAAATGTCACTTTATCATTGTTGCCAAACCTATACCCCAAATACTACAACACTTTGTACCCATATTGGGGGAATGGTTCAGACTCATAAAAAAATTGGTTCTCTTATCTACATTCTCATTTGAACCATTGGAGAAAAAAACCCAAAAAAACATACTTGTCAAAATGGTAGCAATAGTTTTCACTGTTCATCTTTTTTAAATTTTAAAGAGAAGAAAACCAGGCAAAACAAAACAGAATGAAGCCAATCAAAACAAAGCAGTTTAACTGATAGAGGATTTCAAAACAAGATAATAGGAAATCAACAATGGCTACCATAATGCTTCTTGTTGTCTTCAATATAGCTGCCCATACCTTCAGACATAGTAAAATGAAACAAAACAGAAACAGAATAGAACCAATAAAAACAAAACAATGAATGCAATAGAGGACTTTAAAACAAGATAATAGTAAATCCAAATACCATAATATATCTTGTTGTCTTTGAAACAGTTGCCCATGCCATTGGATACAGTAAAATCAAATAAGACAAAACAGAATAAAACCAAACCAAACCAAACAATGAAAATGAGACAGGACTTTAAGACAAGACAGTAGGGAATTAACAACAGCTACCACCTTCAGAAGGAGATACTCTACAGATGCTATATTGTGTACTGTCCTCCTCCAAATAGATGATCAGACCACTGGCTTCAGGCCTGCAAAGTCAATGAGACACTAAACACTACAAGCATTAAGCTGTATTTTACTTCAGTAGCTATCATCTCAGTCTGTGTTTCTCTGGATCATCCAGTACTCATGGGGCAGTTGGTGGGGGGGAATGAGGGAATCTTGGCTCTTGTTGTCTCCCAGCCCACATGCTGGATGGGGCTGGCATCCGGTTCTCCTCCCTGCAGCCCATGCATGGTGCTGACTCATAGGAAGTAGATGGCTTCTTGTTCTCCTTCCTGTGGCCTACAGATGGGTTTATTTATACCTGTTTTACCATATAAAAACAAAGCTGCTGTTTAAAAATTTTATACTCTATATTTTTCAAATGTGTTTCATCTGTATAAATGAAAAAAAAAATAAGGGAACACTAAATTCTTCAGGATCTGTCAATAAAAAATAAAAAATTTATTTAGCTGCTACTTTTCATGCAGAATGCCTTACACAATTTAATTTTCAAGTGATGGAGTTATTCAAACAAAGGGAGCTACTGATGTAATCAATGATTAACTATTTTTAAAAATAAGTACTAAGAAGGTTGTCAGTAGTTACTTTTTTGAATAAATATTTAGATTTGTAAAAGAATGTTAAAATATTGACTAGTCGTTACAGAAACAACATAAACATGCATAGTAAAGACTTTTGCAAAATAGCTTCCATCACTCTCATTCCTTTATCCGGGGCCCTAGGTGAGTGAGCCCTTCCAACTCTGAGTCTGGGCATGGCCATGTGACCAGCTTTGGTCAACAAAATAGTAGCAAATATGACAAAAGCTAAGTATTAAACTTTTTTTTTAATTTGAAGATCACTTTCTCTTGCTGAGGCGATGAAATTGCCATCATCTTTAAGTCATGAGACCCAGGCAAGCCTATCAACCAATTGGAACCAAGACCCTGCCACATCAGGTGATTCTATCACATGACCAATACCTCACCAACTACCTGATGGACAACAGCCACCAACTGACTTTCTAGCTAGACTCACATACTAAATAAGACAGGCAGACAGAGATCAAACAGGCTTGCTTAGACCAGAACTTCCCAGCTGACCCACAGAATTGTAGGCTAAGTAAAGTGACTGTTGTTGTACGCCAATGCAAAGTCAACAAATATAATATTTTTAGAAAATTTCCAAACATGGAACCAACACTGTTGAAGTTAGCAATTCCATTCAAAGGATAATTTTGCTTTTACTTAAAATAATGATCATACAGGTACAACTTGTCCTTTTACCAGTAAGTCTAATTGCTTGTACTGTTTTTCTAAAGAAATTGCAGAAACCATCCATTTGACAATATGTTGAACACAAGCAAGAATTTTTTATAAAATACATAGCATAACACAAAGATATATTCATGTATTTAACATTTAAGTACAGCGCATAGAGTTAAGTACTTCCTCTTCATTATTATCTCTATTGCATTTAAAGAATGCTTTACTTTTAATAATCGTTTTGAATTTTAAAAATGAAAGTCACTAGTTTGTTGGCCAAAGAATACCCAACTAGATAGTTGATGAATCAAGAATCAACTGCGTGTTCATCTAACTCAAAAAGTATTTAATATTTCTCAACTATGGCTTAAAGAGACTGTAAGACTATTGGACATCATTTTTAAAGATTAAAAAAAGCAATCATTTAGAGAAGTGAAACTCAAAGAGGGGAAGTTGATGGAAACCAGAAGTTTTATGAAAGTAAATTAGAGTCTTTATTCAAAATGGTTAAGTGATTCCTGCACACTGTGTACTTTGGGACTTAGCCTTCATGTGACCAAGATGGAGGGTGACAGTGCATGAATTTCAGGTGGGGTGGCAAGGATATAGAAAATATCCCACCCATAATTTTGAAGCTGGCAACAGTCAATTTACAGCATCACATGATTTGTCTTCTATGAAAACCTAAAATTTCTTGGTTTTCTAATTCGAGAAATTTTCAAGTAGTCAGTTCCCTAAACATAGCAAAAATACTTTCACTCATTTCCTTAGCTGGGATGAAAACACAATTGGTATTTTTACTTGTAAGGTTAAAGCAAATTCAAACAAGATTCTCTTTAATTAATCCAATAAGACCTAGAGCCAGAATTAATAATTTTAATGAAAACATCTGAAAAGACTCCTTTAGTGTTAAGGAAAATAAAATGTAATTAACAATGTTTTGGCACCAGAGTACCTCCAATTACAGAGCAAATGTAAGCTGCTCCTTATCTGACTTTCAAACACGTACCTCAGATTTTAAGATTACCACTGATTTTGTACATCTTTATAACTTTTTTCTTATCATATGGTCCTTATTTCAATATTATATTTGGTTGTAAGATTCAATTCGAGCAGATAGAAGAATTGTATGGTTTAGAAATTTTGATATTTAGAAAGCAATTTTCTTCCTGATCTTATCCACACTGTAGATTATTTTACATGCTGTGTTGAGTGCACCATGACTGAGGCATTGGTACAATCAATAGTTTACATGGTGTTTGAAATCATAAATATGTACCAAGCCTATGTTACGCACAGAGATTGTAGATCAAGTGTAGACCAGACACATTATTCAGACTTTGTTAATAACCTTATCAATTACTTCAACAGTGAGGACTTCCTTGACAGAAAATAACAGTTTATGTCATCTTTCCCTCTCTCTTCTCTATTCACCTAACTTTCTTCCATTTTTTAATCTATTATCATTTAACTGATGTATCAGATACATATTTGTTTCTCAATTGTTCTCATGTAAGTTCCATGAGGTCAGTGATATCTCTCATGGCTGTATCCTTAATATTTAAAATGAGACCTGGCATATAGTATGTTCTCAATAAATAATTTGAATGAATTAATTAATAACCTTTCTGCCTTCTCTAGTTACATAAAATCTTTCAATATAATAGGTTTTTAAATGTTAGTTTTTTAAAATAAAAGATTAAAGATATGAACTGTATTCCTCACCAACTATTATAATTCTAATAAAATTATCTTCTTTGTATTCCATACACCTCCATACTTATATCTTGGATTTCTCATGATGTATGATATGTACGCCATGAATAAATACACTATATCCATCACATAGCTTCATTCCTTCCCACTCCAGTTCCTCCGCTCCATTCCTTCTCTTCTTTCCTCTGTATAGCTTCCCCCTACACTCAGTTATTACCTCAGGTACTCATAAAGTGGCTACCACTAGAAACTGCTATTTCCTACCAGGCACCTACTATTTTTGGAAAGTCCTCCAGTTCCCACACAAACAAAAGTTTTCCATCTGACCTTAGGATGACTTCTCTTTCAGAAAGCATCTAGTACACTAACTCTGTTAGAATCCTAACTGACTCGATTCTGCTCTCACCATTTATCCTTGAATCCAAGTGAGGACACAAGTTATGCTAACACATTTCCATTACAGTTTCTTTTAAACTTATGGGAAATAGTAGACAGCAAATGAATATTAATTTGCTTCCAAAATCTAGAATGCAATTGTAGCTCAATATTATGAAACTAAAAGAAAATTGAAAATTATTCATTCTAATTTTCTTATTTAATATATGAGAAAACTGAACTGGAGGCCAAGGAACAAAATAAAAGTCAATAAGTAGTAAAAGTAGGTGAAATTATAATTGATATTAAATCAAGTGGTTAGAAATTTTATTTTATTTACTTGCTTATGGCACTAAAGATTAAGTCCAGGTTTTCACACATGCTACCACTGAGTCACACTCCTATCCCCAGTGACTTTGAAATATTAGTGTATATATGTGTTTAGAATTCTCTCTTACTCCCTGGGTCTTCTCTCTATATAATCAAGTTAACAATTTCTTGACACAGGGAAAACAATGCACAGAAGAAACCAAAAAGGAATGAAGTTGCAATGTTTGTATTTTAAAAGCATGAAATTGAAGTCTGGAAAGATGTTTTAGTTAGTTTCTCATTGCTGGGACAAAATACCCAACACCCACAAATTAGAGGGGAAGTTTACTAGGGGTCAAAATTTATAGAGGTTTCAATCCATACTTGACTGGTTCCAAGGCAGAAGAGCATGTCAGAGGAGAAAGAGTTCATGGCGTAGCGTACAGGAAGCAGCAAGTCTTCCTTTTTTTTAACGTTTTTTTCTATTGGTTGGTGCCACCCACCCCCAAGAAGGATCTTCCCTATTCAGTGAGTCTATTATTCATAGTCAGAACTATACTAATCCAATATGTGGATTAATCCAGCATCACACACCGCATTAGTGTTTTCAGAGAAACATTTAATACAAGACACAGAAATTTGCAAGATTATATTACAATATCCACTCACAGAATCCAATATAGGAGAGTGCAAGAGATTTGTCTGAAGAATCCAGCTGAATACTTGCAGCCTACAGAAATGTCCCACACAAGTCCATATAAGGAAACTGAGGACTCTGATGGACTGAAGGGTCTGTGCCAGAAAACTCAGCTGCCAGTACTGGAGGCTAGAGTGTTCAAACAAGAAAAACCAAAAGCTGCTGCAGGAAGCTGAAGAATTTGTGCTGAAAGCTGGAAAAAAATGTACAAGGCAAAGACAAAGACTGGCACTGCTCTGGGTGGCAGCCTTCCTGATCCTGCAACCCTTGAACCTAAAACCAGTACCATGTGGATGATGTCAAGGTCTGCTGCCTGGTGGAGCAGTAACCAAGTTTCCTTCTCTCTTGACTGTAGTGGTCAAGTGCCTGAATGGCTAAGCATGGTGAACCAAATCCAGAGGAACAAATCCCTTAGGGTGCCACAATTCTGGAACATGGCTTCTTGGGGCTTTTTATCAAAGCAAAGTCTTTGACCATTGAAATTTTGAGGTCACAAAAGGTACAGCCATGTGGGTGGCCCGCAGATCATCATTTCTATTTTCCTGTTCAATGTAATCAGTTTTTTTGTCACTACAGCTTTTCCTATCTGTGGTATTTTGGCTTATCAAGTTTGAACTGATCCCCATCTACTATCTACCTCACCAAAATTACTTCCTACCATATTCCTTGTCTACTATCCCAGTGCTATTGCCTTGGCCTTTATTTTGGTTTCTCAAATATTCCAAGCTTTTTCCATGTTAGGTCATTTTTTTCTAACTTTTCCTGTTTTTCAGAATGCACTTTTCTCGAGTGCCTCCAAATCTTTGTTTTCTGCCATGGAAATCTCAATTTAAATGTTCAGATTACTGGAATTGATGGAATCTTCAATCATTCTCCTTTGTAGAAAGTTTGTTCACACAAATGATTATAGATGGTGTGTTTGTTTGCTTGGTTGTGGTCTGTCTTCATTCAGTTATAAGTTCCAGAGAACTTTGTTGTTTTTTCAGTGTCTGCACTCTCAATTCCTGCAACACTGTTTAACACGTAGTAATCAATTTGATAATGAATGGTTGGATGGATGGACTGGTGAATCTTTGTCTTTGGACATTTCTTGGATCCTATCTGGCATATCATTTTCAGTGTTCTGAGATGCTCATATGAACTTGTTAATAATGTTGCTGGAGGAATGGTAGATGTTTCCCCTGCACTAAGCTTCTCTCCTCAATGCACACACAAGATTTTGTAAGAAAGCACATAGTGATTTTCTCTGCGGTGTCTCCATGGGGAAATAAAATGTCAAATACTATAAAAATACCTATACAGCATAGAAAACTAGCAATAAATGATAATTGCTCTTCTCCCTAATTTTGTTTTATGAAGTTGTAGTTTCTCAGCAAAATTAAGCAGAAAGTAAAAAGAGATCCTATAAACCACTTTCCCCACTGCCAACTTCTTTCATCCATAGTCCTTACCAAAATAGAATTGATGAGACAGCATTAACATATCACTATCACTCAAAGTCCATAGTTTACATTAGAGTTCACTCTTGATGTTGCATATTTTATAGGTTTTGACAAATGTATAAAGACATGGATCCACCCTTAGAGAATCATACAGTGCTCTGTGCCCTCGTAATTCAACCTTCCATTCTTGTGAACTCTTCACAACCATTTTTTTAACTGTCACTATAGGTTAGCCTTTTCCAGAATATCTATAGTTGGAATCATATGTCTACTTTGAATGTTTGTTTTGTCTACTTAATATTATGCATTGAAGTTTCCTCCATAAGTTTTTGTGATTTGATTGCTCATTTCTTCATACTGATGAATTAAAATCCACCAAGTGAATACACCGGTTTATTTATCTGTTCAACTACTGAAGGACTTCTTGTTTGCTTTCAAGTTTTGGTATTTATGAAAAAAGGGACTATAAATATTTTTTGTAGCTTTCTGTTTGAGTAGCTGCCTTTCAGCTTTATTTATTTGTTCACTTATTACAAAGTAACAAATGATAGCAGTCACTTTAAATTTATTTTTAAATAATTTGCTTAACTGAAATAGTAATGATTTTCAGTTTGAAGTCAGACAATTTATGTCCAGGGCTGCTACTGGTTTGTCATGTGATCTTGAGCAATTTCTTTTTTCTTTTCAAACTTAGTATGATCACATATATTCATAAATAAGTACCTAGAACCAGGGTTGAGAAGGTTTTTGTCAAATTAGAAGAGATAATGCTTAAAGAATAATGGCAGATGTAGTGTATCATCACTATCTCTGGTAGTTTTACTTATGATATCAATAATGATAAATATTTTCACTCACAATAGCCATCACTAACACTAACAGCATTATTACTGATAATTATTAATATTAGTATTATTAATTATATTACTCACTATTAATGAAAATTATTATTAAGTTATAGTTAACATTGATAATAGTTATTTATTCAGTACTAAAGATGTGCTAGACAGTGGTGTATCCACCACAGATATATTAATTCTTCACAAGAATTACAAGTATTTAATTGTATAAAAATTATACAACTGATTAAGCTATGATCCAAAAAAATTTACATCTAATTATTTCCCAGATTTAGAATTTAAACTCAGAAATTCTGTCTCAAAAGTCTATGTTCTTTGCAAAAGGCCTGACATATAATATATGTAAATTAGTTTTAAATATTATTATATACTGCATTTATTAATTTGGTTCTTTATTACCTGCATGAGCTCTTTACAAAGCTTTTGTCATATTTGCCACCAAGAAAGATCTTTCAAATATCATAAAAACATATTAATTGAGAAATTACTGCAGCTAGAGAGGTATTTAGGGGTCTTTTATTTATTTAAAACAAAAAAGAAACAATATGTTACTGGATGGTGCTAGGTTAAATTCAAGCCCTCATGTGAGTAATTTAACAAACAAGTATCTAATCTAAAAAAAATGCCATATGCCATTGGAAATTCTAAAATGGTCATATCAGTTTTGGAATATAAGTTTCAATTTATGTATTGATATCTCCTAAACCTATGACGCCCTCCAAACCCAGAAATGAGGGAGCCAAGCTACAGCTGCAACATCTGGTCAAATTAACTCTCTTCCACAAGCTTCAATGCAGCAGCCTCTGTCAGAAGCATGTCATGTCCAGTATTTGTCTCATTATTTTAAAACTGTGCTTTAGAAAATGCATCTGGGTGTTTTCCAGCGCCTCGTGAGGGGACAGATGTAATTTGTAGGGCTGATGTGACACAGTAGGAAGATGGGCCACGTTCTCTCCCAGTTTCAAAGGAGAACGGCAATAAAGCTTTTTATGAGCCTTGGTTATGCTGCTCTGAAATGCTCAGCTTCCATCCTTCTAAAAATATTGTGCACATGGTTGTAATCAAAAGTAAGAGCTACAGACAGCTCAAGGTCAGGGTGTGGGTGGGTTTACAGAAAAAAAAGACATCTTTTTGAATTTAATTTATAAGAATTTAAATGAGAAAAACCCAAAAGAGAAAATGTAAGGATTTTTTCTTGCACTTTATTCAGTAGTGTAATTACACATATGAACAATTAGTGACCCTCAGGATTTTGGCTGATTTTCCGAATTTCAGACAGTCAACTCTTTTCTCTGTCTTTATTCATTTTAACTATGTCTTGATTTTTATTCCAAAAATATACTTACGTATTTACTAGTACACATATTTCTAGAAGATTAAGATATACTTAATGCATGAATATCACATTCTGCTTCTAATCAAAAGACCAAACATAAATCAACAGAAATAAACCTATTTCATAATATGAAACTGAGGAATCAGAATGTGACTATAATTTACCATCTTTAATTTTGATTTTGAAGATAGAGACAGGGCTCGTAGACACTGGAAGGTGGGAGGGATGAAGTAATTTCAATTTGAATCGCATAGGGAAAAGAAACAAAAATACTCTTAAATTGCACAGTATATATTTTATACTGACATATGTAATAAGCAGAATTTAACAAAACAGATAAAATCTGGACTTTTATATAATGAATGTTTCTTTAAAGATATGAAAAATATTTTTCCAATAGAGATATTAAAAATACATTTTACTTCTCTCTGATGAGTTATGTGTGGTTTTCAAGTATTAGTGTGCAAATAAAAAGTTGGGATGTTTGTTTCTCAAGCAGATTCCCAGGATCTGTTCCAAAGTGTCTGATCTAGTAATTCTGAGAAAAGGCTTATGAATCTGTAGCATGGATACTTGGATCACTGTTCATATCTGTACTGTTTCTTGAATCTGGGAAAAGAAATATCATTTTCAGTGTTCACTGAATACCTACTATGTGCTGCTTCTACCAATGATTCCTTACACCTTTGTTCAATATTGTTATCCACATTTTATTGATAGATTGAGGAAAAAGGAGATAACTTAAAACAAAGTATAAAATAAAAATTCAAGCCGGGCGTGGTGGCTCACGCCTGTAATCCCAGCACTCGGGAGGCTGAGACAGGCGGATCGTTGTGAGTTCGAGACCAGCCTGGGCTACAAAGTGAGCTCAAGTCCAGCCTGAATGGCATAGTGAGCCCAAAAACAGGGCTGGGGATCTAGCTCAGCGGTCTAAGCGCCTGCCCAGCAAGCGCAAGGTCGTGAGTTCAGTCCCTGGTGCCGCAAAAATAAAAAAATTCAGACAGAAGTTAACAAATCCGAAAGTCCTGCTTTTCTTGCTTACTATCTGACTATCAAGATAAGGATATATTCATAATGAATCTAAGATTTTTGAAATTTAGATTGAAAAAACATTAATGAACTAAACAAAATGTCAAGAGAAATGATAATACTTTAATGATGTCATCAAGACTCTTATCAGAAAATTTTTAAAAATTGGAGGGAAAAATAAAATAAGCATTGAACTAAGACAATAGTTTCAAATGAGAAGCTAAATTTCATTTTCTAATTGAAAGTTAGTTCTTATGAACAAGTATGCCACGCCACAAACTGATTACCAAATTCTAATTAACCATATAGAGTTTAACAAATTTGGACCCTCGAAATTTATCAGAAGTTTCATAACAGCATTAGATTAAGACAAAAGAACAAAATGTATTTCTTAGCAGAACTTAACTAAGTACTTAATTACCATCTTCATATTCTTCAATTTTAGAAATGTGCCATAGAGGTGAAAAAAAACACTTTATAAATTCAGGATGTATTTTGCATGTGGTTGTCAAAACTAAACTGGCTTCCAAGATAACGGCCATTAATCTTGGACACCTGGATAACTTCCTCCCTTGGTAGGCAGGAGAGCCTGACCTAATCAGATGATAGTTGTGAGAACAGAAGTCACCATGGTTCCAAGCAAGGGAAACTCAGGGAAGGAACCACATGGCAAGGCCCTCTAGGAGGTTTCTGGGAGTTGGGAGAGGCCTTGGCCAGTAACCAGTCAGAAAACAGGGAGCTCAGGGTCACAACCACATGGAACTGAATTATGCCAACCACCATGCGAATTTGAAATAGGATCCTAAGCTTCAGAAAATAACAGCCTACTTGATATTTTAAGTTCATCCCAATGAAATCCTGAGGAGTTGGATTTCTGATCTGTGAAGTCATGAGAAAATAAATTTGAGTTATTTTACAACTTTTGCCTGTCTTGTATGATGTGATATAAGAATTAAAATAAAGAAATGAATACAAGTAGCTATGTACTATGCTAATCTATACACAATAAACACAACAAACAAAAATCTTCTCCCTAATGGATTTAAGAGTGTAATGTAACTGACAATATAATAAAATAGCAGAAATGTTTACACAGGTTTTTAAGCACAGTCAGTGGTATAGAAAAAGTAAAGGAGGGCAAGAGAAGAGATTAACTTGAAGGGCTGGGTGGTACTTTAACCAGAGCATGCAGGGAACAATTATGTGGAGACGTGTGGGTAGTGCCAAGCCCAAATGATAAAAAGCAAGCAGCACATAAATACTAAGTTTTAGATTCTATTCCAAATCCTTTAAAGAATTGTGGGAATGAAAGTGTTTAACTGAGTTACAGTCGAAGAAGATAACTAGTGGTGGAGGAATAGAAATGTGGGATCATCCCATGTGGGTCCTGCTCACAGAAAAGATTTTGCTTCCATTCAGTCGTGAAGGATTGGACTCCAGAGGGAATCACTAGGCTTGGAAGAAGGATTTCACATAATCCTGTCACAAATCATGTATTATTGAAAAAGTCTGTAAAATAAAACTTCATAGTTTATAGTAAAAAAATTTTTTATTTCTAAATCTGAGTAATACAGTGCTTTATTATAATAAGGGTAGAAGGAGGGCAGAATGGAGAAAAGAAAATAGATGGTTATAGAAAATTTGATAACCAGGTTATTTTAAAAAGGTTTTCTGAATGTGGATGTCAATGAATTAGAGTAAGTTGAATTTTAAACTTTTTCATACTTGTATCTTAAGATTACTGAAAGTTACATTAGAAGCCTGATGATCTCATTTTTTTCTAGTGATAAATCACTAGGACTCAATTTTTTTCAAAATCAATGTTGAAAGTATGTAGTAAACACTACTTGATCCAAAATTAACATAGAATCAAAATAAGTGTTAGACTTTAGAATGAGGAAATGTCTTCAGAAGCATTATTCTTAATGACATGAAGACTATTCTACAAGGAAAGAAAAATAGATATGGTATATGTTCGTGTATATTTTCAAATGTGAACACTTCCGTTTCTGAATATCTGCAGAGAAACACTAAAAAATAACCCTATGTACAGAGCAATCTGAGGAATTTACTTCAGAAGTAATTAATTGCAGCATGTAAAATTTAAAACATGTTTTCAAATAAAATTCCCAACTGTAGTTAATCCCAAAGAGAGTGTGTGACTATGTGGTGTAGAATACAATTTTCTTCTCTCACTCTTTGCTTTCATCTTGCTATTTACATACCCTCTGCATGCTGAATTCAAAAACTAGAGAAATATAATATAATCACACATTTACGACATGAGTGATACTGATAACTTAAAAGAACTTGTGTGTTACACAATCATATCATTATTCTTAATATCCTATCTTGTGGACTTGAATGATTCTGATTCAGCTACAGATATAGAATCTCCTGATCTTTGAGAATGTTAATGTATAACTGGTCATTGAAAAGCAACTTTGATTTCAGTACCCAGGATTCTGATCAGTTTTAGTGGTACAGTTTACTACATTAATTTTTCCTTCTTCTGAATTAAAGTTAGTTTAGTAAACATATTACTCACAGGAAGCAATTTTTCTATTAAGAGAGTAGACATTGGCTAAATCCCATTTACTTCAAACAGTTGAACTTGTAATTATCTGAGAAAAAATTATCTCTACATGAAAATAATGTAAATACCAACAAAATGTTTCAAAAGACTATAACTACACTGTATTATTACTCAGAAGCAGTGGCAGGAATAGTAGTAATAGCAGTAGGAATAACTCAAAAATTTTCTGTGTTATTCTCAAATAATGACATTTATTTGCTGTGGACTCTGCCCTGTCCTTTGCAGAATGTTTAGCAATATCTCTGGCCTCTACCCAGTAGGTTCCAGTAGAGTACCTCCAGTGGAGACAAGTAAAAATGTCTCCAGACACTGACAAATGCTGAGAACCACTGGTAACATCTAATGTTTATTTTGAACTTATGAGGCCTATGTGTGGGGTGGCAGGACTTTCACCCTAAAATATGCCATTTTGACATAACTATTATTTTGATCCCAAATCACTTTAAAGGCAACAGGTGTGAAAAGAGCACTTTTACTTCCTCTTTTTCTTCTGGAAATGCGATAATTCCCATATGGCAGATTGTCCTTTCTGTACCAAGAGGAAAGCAACATTCGTATCACCAGGGGTGGTGGTGTAGGCGGAGAGAAGTCCATACAAGCAAATCTTACAAAGTACCCCTTATTTTCCTAACCACTTCTCCACAATTAACTACTCTACCCCAACTCTCCTTCCTTATTAAGTTTTCGCCATATGTTACTTTGTGTCCAATTCAGGATATGAGTATTCAACTCTAACTGCAGCTTTGAGTCTTCATTTTCTTAGAGGTCTCCTATACCATATTATATTTTATTAAACAAACTCGTATGCTTCTCTCCTGTTAATCCATCTTACGTCAATTTAATTCATAGATCCAGCCCAAAACCCTAAGAATGTAGAGATAAATTTTTTTCTCCCCTACATAAGCAAAGTTTAAGCACTTTACAAATTAAATTTAATCTTCAAAATGATCTTATGATGTAAATTTTGTTTCATACCTATCTTACAAATTGTGGAATTTGTGGCAGAGAAGTTAATTAGTGTGCGTGGCTACACAGTCAATATACATTTAGTCAAGCAGAAATTTAGACCCAGATGATCTGATGCACTTAGCAGAGGGAAGCTATAATCACTTATTCACTCAAGAAATAGAATTTACTAATAGTTTAATATGTGAGTATGAAGAAAGAAAGTGAAAAGTGAGTGAGGTTTTTTTTTATTCGTGTCTGCACGTGGCTCATAGTTTCATAACAAAATTTGGGAGAGCTTCGGGTGCTAAGGAAAAGGAGTAAATAAAACAGTATTAAACTGTTGTGATCTCTCGTCTATCCTTCGTTCTTCCTCTTCCCCAAACACAACTGTCTTTGTGTTTATTTCCCAGCACTTGGTAGTAAATCCAAAAGTAGGTGCTACCTGCGATGAGTAACTGAGTAACATTTGAGAATTTTATTCCCTGCTTGTAGTATATGCTATTCAACGAGAAATGTAGAATAAATAACAACTTTTTAAGAATTCAGTCCTATATCAACAGAATGAAGGATAGTATTTTGTGTAGTATTGTTTTCTGGAAAGCATCCAAAGAGAAACAGAGAGGTTTGTGAAATGTGCACTTCATAAATCTTTACACTGAATTTCAGTTTTAATTCTGCCCCTATGTAACTAGACAATGGAGAACATCTAGGCATGTGTCTCTGGATGTAAATTTAGAAGCTTAAACTAAATAATATCTAAAACCCATTCCACATCTATGACTCTCTGAATCCTACTTACCTAGGTTATCCCACAATATTTGTTAAAAATAGTTAGATTAATGTTTCACTTGGTGTAGATGTTTCAACTTTTGAAGAATATTTCCAGTTTAAAGATTTGAAAGACCTACTTTGATCATTCATAGATCTTCTACAGGCTAGTAAGTACTTTGCAGTGTGAGGACATTGTTGGTGACAGTTCAATGGTAATTTTAACAACTGTTAAAATTTTGTTAAAATTTGCATATTAAATGATCCTGAGAGTAGTGTATGTGCTTGGTACATTTTAGTACAATTCTTTATACCATTTTATAAGCAAGTTGATATCTACCTTATGTTTCGAATGAGAACAACAATTTCCTTGAGTAGATTGAAGTCAAGTGAATTCAAACATACAGATCTGGCATATTTCAACAATCAGTTTGGCTATAATAACAGGAAAAAAGGTTTTATTCTCTGGATTTTACTTTCTCAAACTTATGAAACAAATTGACTTTTCAATATAAATCCATTTTATTCAGTTCACTAAAATTTATTATAATTCTAATTTCAATAAGGACAAGAAACTGATCTATGTATTTCTTTTAAATCATTTATTTAGACAAATTAAATTTAAAATTCTTTATGGATTCCCATCTTAAAAGACACATCTAAAAAAAAGGATTAAGAACTCAAATTATTTGAGTTTTCCTTTTAGTCACTGAAAAATTGTATTTGAATAAAACTAAACAAAACATATCATAGGGCAGCATGATCCAAATCTGTGGAGAATGCTATAAAGGAAAGCCATTCCTTAAATGCATTCAATTCAATTTCTCAAGTATATTTAGATTGTGGTCAAGATTAATGAATACCCTACACTAATGGCTTTGAAAAATATAAAAGAAAAAACTTTTCATTTGAAGTCTGAGTAATGCTGCTATGTCTATTTCCATTTCACTTCAAGAATGATATAGTCCTCAATTTCATACACTGCTCTTTAAATTAAATAACTGCAAGCCAATAGTAATAGTGTATATTCCTTTCAACACTATGTGGATTTTTACATATAAGATACAGTGTATATTTATTTTTATAAAGAGAAAGATTAAATGTTCATGTCATGAAAATAACTCTCCATGTCTGTAGCATAATAATCACAGGAAAAATCTCCTGCTACAATTAATTATGGCAAATATTGCTGCTGCAATAAATTATGGCAAATTTGGTGAACTGACTTATCTTTTGGAGGTTAAAATGTGTCCTATGGGTCCAAAAGTGAGGTAGCAAAAAGGCTGTGCTCATTCTGGGTTCCCAAAAGGACATCTGCCCCTTGCCTTTTCCAACTTCTAGAAATTGTCTCTCCTTTTGATTTATGACCTTTGCCAGTGTCTTAGTCACTTTTCTTTGTTGCTGAGACAAACACCTGACACCCAAAATTAGGGAAGAAAACGTTTATTTAGCTTACAGTGTTTGGAGATTTCAGTCCATAATCAGTTGGCTCCAAGGCAAGGTGGCATGGCACTGGGGCAACACTTCAAGGCAGCAGCCGGAGCAAAAAGAGAGAAAAAGGGAAAACAAACCTCTTCTCCTCCCTTATGTTGTACAAGGCCACCCCCCCTTCAGGAGTAGTGTTAACATTCACAAAGTATCCTTGCTCTCCTTTGCACAGGATGAGGATATTTACAAAGTAAGAACCCTGGCTCCCTGCTGAGTCTCTCTGTTAAACTTCTAAACTGCTCAAGTTGACAATGTATCAACCACAACAATCCACCCCTTGGCAGCCAGACATATTTCTTTAAAACAACCTCCAGACACCAAGACACCCTAATTCATATCATTTTGCAACTTGAACACTATGATACAACTTTAACAATCCTTAAGAACCAGCAGTAAGTCTATCAACATTACATTACATTAGAAACATAACATTTTGTCCTTGGACACCCAAAGACTCATGCACATCCTTTTATGCAAAAGGCATTTAGTCCATCTTTTCCATTTCTCTGTTCCTGCTCAGCAATCGAGGTCTCAGCTCTGTCTTTGTGCAGTCCAAAGCTTTACTAGAGCTTCCTTTTTGGCCAAACTCACACTTCAAATCACTCTTCTGGGCTCTGTGCTCTTGGTTCACAATGTAAATCTGGCTAAAAGCCCCCAACAATAGCCATGCCACAGCCTCAACATTCAACTTCCTTGAAATTTCTTTTGCCAGATTAGCCCACCGTCCTTAACCTTAGCCTCAGGCAAAGTCTCTGGACATGAGCAAAATGCAGACAAACTCTGCCAAGCCATAACAAAGATCGGTGGAGTCCAGCACCTTATACAGCCCTTCTCCCCAGCAGAAACCTCTTGAGCTTGGTCTTTACTGGTAGGCTTTCTATCAGCCTCCTGGTCTCCTGAGTGCTGACCAGAATCTCCCCTACAGAACAGCCTAAGCTGTTCCAGGGCTTCTCTTTCAGGCAACAGCTCTGAAAGTTTCCAAACTCTTCCCACAGGCCATTCCCAAAGGCTCTTGAACCACATGGTCAGGTACAGTCACAGCAATGACCCCACTCCACTGCTACCACATTCTTTCTTGGTCACTTTTCTTTGTTGCTGAGATGAACACCTGACATCCAAAATTAGGGAAGAAAAGGTTTATTTAGCTTACAGTTTTTGGAGATTTCAGTCCATAATCAGCTGGCTCCAAGGCAAGGTGGCATGGCACAGAGGCAACACTTCAAGGCAGCAGCCAGAGCAAAAAGAAAGAAAAGGGGAAAGCAAACCTCTTCTCCTCCCATATGTTGTACAAGGCCACCCCCTCTTTAGGACTAGTGTTAACACTCACAAAATGTCCTTGCCCTCCTTTGTACAGCATGAGGATATTTACAAAGTAAGAACCCTGGTTCCCTGCTGAGTCTCTCATTTAAACTTCTAAACTGCTCAAGTTGACAATGTATCAACCACAACAGCCAGCATTGGCATCTCTCTGTCTTCAACTCCCTTCTTATATATCCTTTACTGTCTCTTCTACATTATTGTTATTAAAAATTTGTGTGAATTCATTGGACCAATTGGGATAATCCAAGATAATTTCCCTAAAATCCGTAATTACATCTACAAAGTGCCATGTATATTGGAAAATTCACAGGTTTGGGGGATTAGAACATGGACATCTTGAAAGTGGAGCATTATTTTGTTTACTATTTTCAATTTATTATGTATGTTGGTATACAGGTTTTGAAAATACCTATTCACCAACATGTGTAGTCCATGTTAAAACATATGTTATGGAAACCTAAAACATAGTGGTGAGTAAAATTATTATAAAAGTCCTCAATAAATGGCTTTTATTTTTTAAAAAAATCTTGTGTGAAAAATGTCATTGGTTTACAAAAGACATGAACCACACATTCTATAACCCTAAAATCTCCAGAGGTCCTTATAAAAGTGCCTTGCCAATATTTACACTTAGAAAAAAATTCTTAAAACACTAGTGTGAGATGTGTTGACAAAGAATGGAAATAATATAAAGGGTAGATTCTTTCTGTTTAGAAAATGTGCAAACCAAGCCCAAGGAAGATAACAGAAATATTGTGCTTTTAGCTGTTAATTACCAATGTTGCTATAGTTAATGTGTTAATAAAAATCAACAGGTTATTATTATGTTCTAACAACCACACCATATCCCATATGCATTTTCCTACTTTGTGAGATATGCAGCATCATGATTCAGCTTTATAGATGCAGAAGATAGTTTTAGAAAAGTTTCCTTGCCCCATATTACACAAGGAGGATTGACGTTTCAAGTCAGATTTTACTGCCATATACTGAAACATGATGGCTTCAGTTACCACAAAACCAATGTCACAGAAAGTCATATCTCTAAACTGCCTTGTAATGTTATTTTTCATTTATTTTTCACACTATCCCTGAGAAATTTATAATTTCCGTGTTTAAGAGTAGGAACCTTCCATCTAGCTACTGTATTTCAATCACTCTTTTCTTTTAAACTTTCTGAATAATGACATATAATGTATAAAAGTATGTAATGATTTAAACTTCAAAATAGATTGTAATAACAAAAATATGGTTTTTTTAATCAATAGTTTATGGCAAATATTTTTATTTAAGTCAAACTGAAGATACCTTCATCTTGAGGGCCTGCACTTTATTGTACTGGTTGTATACTTTTAGAATTTCACCTAAGTAAATCCCTTTATGTACTGATTAGTCCTTAACATTATTTTTCTGTGATGAAAGTCACTAATTCTGTCCTTTAATGGGGAAGAGTTGTTTGCCTATTTCTACTTAGGGACCTCCATGGACCCTGTCAGATGACATTTCCTTTGATGAACCAACTCCAAGAGGTAAGACTTTGAAATATGGCTTGTAAAAGACAACCTAAGTGTATGTTAGAGTAGTAGACTATTAACTACAGGACAGATGGAATACGACATTGACTCTTAATGCTAATACTAACCATGATTAATGAAAAAGGTAGCTATTCTCTGCTCATACTTTGTATTTCAAAGTGGGAAATATCCAGAATGGACTATAATATGATGAAGACCTACAGTTTCCATTTCAAGACCAGTTTAAGTGCTCCTCTGGAGACCAAGCCTAAGGAAGATAATAGCAATAAGAGGACTGTCAATACTTTTGACCCTTGCTGTCCAAAGTCAGCTAAGAACAAGGGCAGATGTGATTCCTCCAAAATGACCCTGAAATTCTGGTGAGTCACCCAATCTTCCAAAAAGAGCTACTGTTGGACCCTAAAGGACAAGGATCAGCCATGCATTTTGCAAAATGCAGAGTCACTAAAGAGGAGATTGTCCACACACTTTCAATGAAAGCCATATGGTCAAGCAAGATTGAGAACCATCTTGGTAAATGAAATGACTAGTGGAGGGAAAAACTAGAGGAGCTAAAATGCTCTTTGCCCAGCCTCAAAAGTAATAAGTAATGTCTGAGAAATCTTAACTAACCTTACTAAACCATATATATACGTTTTGGATT
Source organism: Cuniculus paca (assembly GCA_004365215.1). NCBI lineage: Eukaryota > Metazoa > Chordata > Mammalia > Rodentia > Cuniculidae > Cuniculus > Cuniculus paca. The sequence goes on from RJWT010000828.1 coordinate 47,746, forward strand.
AGCATAAGTCTTAGTTTGACTTGGTCTTGAACATCCAGTATAGCAAAAATGAAGTAATTAATAGTAATATAACAACAGAATAGCCTAGTCTAAATATAAAAGGGGTCTCCAAACCCTGCACCAGTCCCTAATAGTAATTCTCCAGCTCTTTTAAAAATGTCTCCTTCAGCCAGTCTTAGTGTATTGCCATTACTTTATTTTAATGTACTTTCAAGTACCACTCCGGTAAATATTTGGCTTCTTGTATAAGTCTGCTTATAGGATAAAATTCCAATATAAATATAGTAACTGCTAAGCTTTGTTACTTTTCTGATATAAACTAACTCTCTGTTTCTCTGATACACAAAACAGTGGACAGATTCCAGGTTTTGAGCTCTGTAGTAAGAATTTTAATGACCCAAAGATCACACAGAAACATAGATATCTTTACTTAGTGCATTCTTTGGCTATTGTTGTAATTAATGTAGCAGAAAATTGGATTTCTTACTGAAAAAATTTGAGGTCTTTCTATGTTCTTAAACCACCTGTAGCACTTGGATAAATAAGTCTCAAAATAAATACAGCTAATAATAAAGATAAAGTCTTATACCAAATGCCGCCTAAACTTGTCTGACTTCTACCACTTTTTGGAGTCAATATTTACCAATATCCTACTTTGAATATTTGACCCTTGCTTGTTTAATGTGGCTATAAAATGGAATTTAAAAGTCAATGACTAGCTAATGTTCCTGTTGTCTTTTTCAGACTATCAAAGGGTGATGGTTCATCAAACAATAAAACCCATATTCCTTTATCTCCCTTTGGTCAGTCATAATGAGAATTTTGGTCCCTGGCTAGAGAGGGTCAATGTCCTCACTCTGTCTGAAGCAGCCATAAAAATATGGACCTTTGGACCTTCTGCATCCCTTCAGAATAAGGAAGCAAACACTTGGGGGGAAATGAGGTAGGGTAGAAGAAATAAAGATATTGTATTTCCCCCCAAAAAAAGACCTAGCCAGAAAATAAGCACTGGTTGTTACCATGGTGATGGCCAGTGCTATGTAGATACTTATAACTCGCTATTCTCTTGTGTTTTGGCTACTCAGTAATGACAGGTAAAGCAAGGTGTTTGGGGCAGGCAGGTCTGATCTCTAGTTTTCAAAGCTAATTATTTTATGGTTAGGGTTTATTTTCAGAAATACAGTAGATAGAAAGGAGACAGGGAAAAATCATAATTTAAACTTTGTACTTGTAAAAAGACAGTAACTTCTTCAGGATGAAATCAAATTCCCCTCGGTTATCCGTATCTGTACTCCCTCAGCTTGTCTATATTTGTTTTCTCCCAGGCTTATAATACACAAAGTCCCTTAAAGATACCTTAAGTCTATAAACTAGTTCAGTTGATAAGGTAAAGAGCAAAAGGATAATAGATTGGCCCCTTACCTTTTTCCCATAAAATAGACTTTCCTTTCATCTGTGAAATGAGGCTTTACTTTTCTATCTATGGATGAATCATAGCTTTTCTATTATAAGCCAATCCCAAACTTTCTACATTTATGAATTCTACAGATTTCTATCACCAAAAACACATAAATATTCCCAGCTTCATCCTGTAACAATACCCCTCTATTGTTCACACCTTTTCTTTGAATGTAGAGTTGCAAATTCTGCCTAATAGATCCTTTTATGCCTCTTACAAAGATAAATGAAAAACAAATGGAAAGTAATCACTTGCTCAAGTGAGGCAGGAGATTAGGGCATGGCAAACTGGCTGCACAAGCAGGCATGACTTGTCAATCAAGGACAAGGTACATGCGCAGCAAAGTTTTCAAGCCTGCACCTGCTACCAATTAGACCTGACTGCATCCTGAAGAAGTTGCTCTCTTCATTCCTTCTGTCATGATAGAAAGCAGATTTTTGAAAGCGCAGCCTAGACCTGACATCAGCATGGGACCGTAAAAGATGACAGCCATTAAACCTGTGGCCACTGGGAGCCTTTTCACCAGTGGTTGTGCACTCTTCAGGGTGTTCTTCTTTCCATCTGTTAACTGGTCCACACTTGCTCTGCAAAGGATACTTCTTTTTCCTTCTTTTCATATCCTTAATCTTACCTTTAACACCCTTAATAAATGTAAAACTTCATTTTTCACTTTTCCAGTTCTTCAAACAGGGTAAGAAAAACCTGAAATGAACCACTGGACACCCCAGTACCCGATTAAAACATGAACAATTAGTTTTGGTTTGACTGTATTTCGCAATTTATTCTCTGTGTGGCAAATAATTTCCCAGAGCCTTCCATTCCTTATCTTTGAAATGGAGAAAATAACATAAGTTTCACAACTCTCAATAAAGCTAGGTTACTTCTCAAATATTCTTTTTATAAAATTTTCAAAAGTTAGGAACATCCTTTGCCCTGATTATTTTGTCTTATAAAGATATTTTGAAGTTTTGAGGTTTGGGATATGGGGGAAACACATGTTTTATTTTATTGTGCCATGATACCCAAAATAATGCTTTTTTAAACAGTCACAGTTTCAGTTGTTTTGAGCATTATAAATTACCCACAAGTATTTTGCCAAGGAAGAGACTGCACTGGGGTTCATTACAAATCTTCAAGTTTGCCACCATTTATTGTTTGTTTGTTTGTTTGTTTGTCTTTTTGTTTTTTTGTGTTTTTTGTTTTTGTGGCACCAGGAATTGAACTCATGACCTTGCACTTGCCAGGCAGGCACTTAGGCCACCGAGCTAGATCCCCAGCTGCCACCGTTCTTTACACTCTCCCTGTCTTCCACAGAGATGCCAACATGTATTGTGAGCAAAAAACCAAGACGCCTCTTGCTGGTTGACCCCCATGCTATGCAGAACATCTGAAAAACAGATAAGTAACTTTTGCTAATATTTCTTTTTTGAGAAGATCCAGTTTCATATTTATTCAATCTGAGCAGTTGGAGTAATGAAGGTCTCTTCTGACCCCCAACGTCACCAGTAATTTGACTCTATAAAGGTATAGCTCTCTTATGTTCAAGAGAGGGAAGACAACACTCATGAAAACTTTTAGAAACATTTTACTGAACTTACAAACCCTTTTAGGCACATTTACTTCATCCCCCATTTGCTCAGTCTGGAAAAATAATTGCTCCATGGTGATGGTGTCGTCAAATCTGTAAATAGTTATTACATTTAAATTAAAGCTGCATGAAACTCTATATATTTAGTTTGCAGGAAATTAATGCAAATCTTTTTTGATGTTTTAATTCACAAGGGGTCTTACCCCACACATTTGGCTTTCAGCAAAACACTCATACCCATTGAGACATCAAAGACTGTTTTGCCAGCACAAAGTAGTTGCCCTGGGGTTAAATTCTCCTAAAATATTGGTCTGTACTCAAACTTCCAAGTTATCAAGCTGCATGGTAAGTTTTGCCGAGAGAAGTCAACTTAGACTGGCTTTCTAGAAAGAGGAAAATCTTTGTAAATCTTTTGTTATAAAACATGCACCTGATTACATCCACGGTCATGATTAAATTCTCATAGATCATTTAAACACAGATCAGAGTTTGTCATCATTGATAACAAGAATGACAGTGTGATGAAGTTTGAGAAGAAAACTCACATTTACTACACACCTACTATGTTCAAGTCACTTTTCTTGACCCATTTCATTAAAATCTCTCATTAACCCCATGAGGTTATATACTGTCTCCTTCTCCAGATTGGAAAATTCAGATTAAGGTAAACAACTCCTTAGATTACAAAGATAGGTAGGTATGGTGATGGGAACAGACCGAAGCCCATGACAGTACCTCTGCCTTTCATGGCACAGAGATTAGAGGAATGTGCATTATGTTCACAAACATCGCATCTTTTTCTTTACATTGCCCATCATTTCTGATCAATGCTCTTCATAACAACCTCGTAGGTCTGTCCACTCTTTGTGTTAGTGCCTCTGATTCCTACAAGCATTTCTTGGTATTCTGGACAAATTTTATTGCAACAAAAGTCAAATGATAAAGAGTTTACTCTCCCCCTCCCAAGATGTGTTACATATGGTGGGGTGGGGGCTGGGGAGGTAGAGTAAGACGGCAGGCAGAATTCACTGGGGAGGACTTCACACTTCCATCAGTTCCCATGAAAAATAACATATGGACTGAACATTTATTCCAAGGAACAGATTTGTTTCTAGTCGCTCCCCAGCAGCTGAAAGAGAAAGAAAGAAAAAACCTTTCAAAAGACATCTGAAAATACTCCCCCAACAAGAAAAATAAGGTTGATCTTTTTTCAGACTGAAAAATTAGCATTAACAAAATTTTAGTCATAATGATTCAATTTAAATTTATTCACTGAGCTACTATTACCATGACTCTATCTCTCTGCCACAGGTAACGTGTTATTTGTCCTCAAAAGCTTAAATTGTATTTTTTAGAAAAGGTATCCAAACATATTGCATGGTTTCTAAACCATTTTCAAATTATTCCTCTGCATTTCTTTTAATCATTATGGTATTTTCTGTCAATCTCTTCAATTTTACAACAAAGATTTGCCAAAATTTATAACAAAAAATGAGGACACTTTCCCAAACCCCATCATTTAGTTTATAATCAATCAATTGTTTCATGCCACTCCAATTATTGCTTTGAGTCTGGAATGATTCATAATTTTTGGCATTGTAAAATTCTTCTGGCTCAGAAAAAAAGGTGTAGCCAAGAAACCAAAATTAAAAAGTCAAGTTTAAAATTGTTTCTACCCTTTATGCCTGTGATATGTAAAAGCATTAACAATATATGTGTAACTTAGATTTTCAAACCCAGTCGAGAATTAAGGAGCATGAATCTCTTAGAAATATTGTGCTTTTTGAAAACAGAAAGCAAAAGAAAATGAGAGAGAAAACCTATAATTGTCTTCAAAAAATATACCTATGAACTTTCCCCATGTAGTATGCAGACTAACTAGTCTTATAAAGGGGCCTTTCTTTGTGTTAGTCATCTCTTTCTTTCAAACTACATTGGACATTCTTCACCTTCAAGAAGCAGTCTCTGATAAAATCATTTTTCTCCCCATTAAAACTTTCTCCTTTTTGAAATAGTCATCATTGTGTGCAGTGAGGTTCTATCTTGCTTCATAATTGCTCTTTTGAATAGCTATTTATCTGACTTTCTTGTAGGAAAAAATGCAGTATCTTTTGAAAATTCTTTTCAGGGAGAGCTGATCATAGGAAAAGGAACTATAAAATTTAGGCCAGAACAGTCAGAAAAGACAAATGCTCATCAACACATACAGTAGTCTTAAGATGAATGTAAAATCATCATCAAATCCTGCTGTTATGAAAAATAAAGGAAGTCTTCTTTTAAATTGCAATAATGAAGGGAAATAAAACTTTCACTTTCAGGATAAATATATTTAGAGTTGGGTTATTCATCTTGGACTCTTCATGTGTGGTAGATATTTTAGAAACATTCTCTCATCTTGCTTCTCCAGACAGTTCAGCCTTCCCATGTCCTGCCTTTCACCTTCTTGCACTTGGTCCAGGGCTGGGATACACTGAGATTATACTCTTTTCTACAGTTTTAGAAAGACACCTTTGTTTACTAGACCTTTGCATTTTCAACAAGTCCTTTTACCATTACATCATGAAAATCAAAAATTGGCATTCCAAATCTAACATACTCAAAATTGAACTTCTTGTCTTTTTCCTTTAATGATTTTCCTACCATAATGGCTAACTCCTCTTTTCATTTTATTTTAGTCATTTTTCCATCACTGGTACAAAATATTCAACTGCAATGTAAAGGAAGGGGTTTATTTTGGCTTACAGTTTTCAGAAGTTTCATCCATGGTTAGCTGGCATGGTAGATGGGGCATGGTGGAGGAAAGCAAACCATTCATTGCAGTCAGGAAGCATACAGAGAAGGACTAAGTTGGCAATGAGAATAAACATTTCCAGGTCATACCCCCAGTAATTTGCCCTCACCAACCAGGCCTAATCTCTCAGCCATACAAGAATTTGTCAGTGAATGTGTATAGTGCCACCATGATCCTAGCACCTTTCAAAAGCTCCAGGCTTGACCATATGAGATTTTTGAGGGACATTTTACATCTAAACTATAACACAATTACTTATATTAAAAGGTCGAGAGACATAAATTCTGTCTTTCACATCATTTATCCAATGGCTAAGAAAACCTACCCTGCAAAAACCTAAGGTTCCAAGTCACCACTGAACTTCACTGAACTACGTCCTAACTCTTCTCCAAGTTTCCTGCTGTGGCCTTGTTATTCTCTACTCAGGAGGCAGAGTGGTTTTTTAAAATCTAAATTATATCATGTCACCTCTTTGCCCAAACAATGCTAAAGCCCCCCATATCACTGAAAGAAAGAGTTATATCCACTGTTATGCACTAGGCACTCCCCTCATAACTCTCCACTATTTATTACCTGCTTGTTTAGGCTCACTTGGCTCATGGCACACTGATCTTCTATTTGTTCTTCAAGCACAATATGCGTAGTCTTGGCTTACTGACTTTTCTCTCTCTATAAATGTATTTCACTCATAAATGCATAGCAACTCCTCTTACATTTCCTATATATCTTTCATCAACTATCATCGTCCTATCAGTGAGGTTGAACCTTACCACTCTGTTGAAAATTATAATCCCTCTGGCTTTTCTCATTCCTTTCCTTACTTTATTTTTCTACATCAACTTTTTAAAAACTGTAGAAGTTACTTATTGCACTTTCATTTTGGGTTTCTTTTTCTTCCACAGTAGATAATAAGCTCCACAAAAATGAGCCTTTTCGGTTTTGTTCAGCCCTGTAGCCTAGCATCTAGAATTGAACTTGGTCCAGCATAATACTAAATATCCATTGAAATGACAAAGAAATACATGTTAAACCATTAGTGAAGGAAAGTTTTGTATCTCATCCCAAATATCACAAAATTAAAATTTAAGCTAAAAAAATTCCAAAGACCATAGCAACCTCTTTGCTAGACTCAGCTCATTAGATACACTCCTAACTTAACTATTGCCATGGGGGAATTAATATTAGGGGAGGATTAAAAAAAATAAAGGAAAACAAGGAAGAAGTAGAAAGAGGGCTATAGAAGTGGAAAAAGTCTGAAAGTAGTTATCTAAACTGATTTAGAGAAAGATATGATCTGAAGTTCAGTCTGTTTTCTAGCCTCAGCTGTTCTTCCCATGTTTCATGATTTGTAACTTGAGTCTTTATTACTTTCTCTATAAAATGAGGCTAACAGAGCCTACTTCTACAAAGCAACTTGCAAAGCAAGATGAAAGAGTATGTAGTGTTCAATACTATGCTTCACATATAGAAGTTCCTTAAAAGTAAATGTTGTATCTGGTTTTGACCACACAGTGCCATCTCCTAGTTCTGTCTGTAGAGATGATCTAGGACCAAGCAACACAACTAATGCATAGATCTTGGTCTCTGCATCATAGCTTTCCACTAAAAAAACCAGGGATCCTTGGAGAAGAAAAAGCATCTAGCAGAGTGGGGCAGAAAAATTTTAAGATAAGCCTAGACTGTTTTGTGACATGAGAAACTAAGAAAGTGCTAACAAATATGTCTTTGTGGTGGAAGAATATTGATGGTAGGTGAAAATGTGTTGCTTTAGGGATAAGTGTTAAAATCTCTGTAGCTTCCATTCAATTTTATGGTGAATCAGAAACTGATCTAAAAAATAAAAGCTATTTTTTTTGAAAGGAGGTAAGGTAAAGGAGGATCTCGTACTAGTAGGACATAGGCAGTGACCTTAAGGCTTTCCAATAGCCAAACCTGAACAATTTGAACATTAAAATGAATAATGATAATATTATAAGCACAGGTGCAAAATAAATATTTATGATTTTATGTTGATATAAATAAATGACTCAATGTGCAGTTACATCTTGGGGAAATAAGATATCCTGAAAGAACAATTCCAATAAATAAATGTAGAATAAATAAGGAGACAAGAAAGTCACTGCTAGAATAATACAGCAAGATTAGAGTGGATAAACCTTTAAGAGGAAACAGAATGTCTGGCTACTTTCTAAGTCTCTCACTAAAATGTGCATGAATTACCACGATGGTTTTAACTTAACGTTTACAAAATCTTTAAATTCTCTCCCACCAAAATGGAAAACTTAATTCTTTTCTCATTTGAGTAGGACAAGACTTAACGACTCATTTTGAAGAATAGAATTTGGAAACTAAAAATCAGAAACTGTACAGTGGAGAAACCTGGCCAATAACACCTTATCCAATTAACAATCATGATTAACATCACCTGTAAAAGGAGTTTTGGTTCCATAACAGGGCGCATCATCTCTATGGTGTTGTCATAATTTTGGCCTGGATTGGCGCCAAAGGTCATGCATTGTATGCTTGGTCCTCAGGTGATGGTGCTGCAGGGAGATAGTGGAACCCTGTTTCCCTATTATTTACTATGCAATCAATAAAAATCAGTGCTCTAGAAAGTGATAGTGTGTTTAAAATAGTCAACAATGGAGTGATTTGAACTGATCAGCCCAGTTAGCTAATTCAAACAAATACTGAAACTATAGACACAAGCGTAATTTTAACCCAAGACAGTTGTGAGGGCAACTTCTAAAAGACACTTTATGATCCTCACCTTTGGTCCTTGCCTCCTTGTGGAGTCCTTTTACGGTGAATAGGGACAGCCTCTAAAATCAGCACAGCGGTGAAGATATTACTGCCTCACCACTGTGTGACGTCTAAGGCTAAATCATTAAGGATATGTAACTCCTACTTTGCTGTCTTGACCTGATCATCCGGGAGAAAGTTAGCCACCACATCATCAGGCCACACACGCAGTCCATGGAGGGGATCATGCTGGAGAAACTAAACCTTCTGCCGGATGCCAGCATCCTACAAGTGACACTGGGAAGCAGATCCTCTGAGTGCAGGCAAGACATCAAGCAATGCAGCCACCTTCTGACCCTGAGTCAGAACCACCCAGTTAAGCCATATCTTGTCCCAAAGAAACTGTGAAATAATAAATGTATACTTTTTTAAACCACTAAGTGGTGGGGTGACTGTTACTACCAATAGATAACTCGTACCATGGCCTTTGAAATATCAGCAATAAACGTTTGTTGAGGAGACAAAGACCTGAAAGTTATTAGTCTGAAAAAAGAAAAAATAAATGACATGCTGCTATGATTTTGATGAGAAATACATGTTTTGTCTTTTTTTCTTTCTTGGTCTTATTTTTATGATAATCTAATTTA
>RJWT010000829.1:0-56967 GCA_004365215.1 Cuniculus paca
TGTCTGAAGGACAGTTGACTAAGATTTCTTCCCAATTTGTGGGTTTTCTTTTCACTCTGTTGGAGATTTCTTTGGACATGCAAAAACTTTTTAATATGACATGATCTCAGTTGTTGATTCTGGGAAGTGTTTCCTATGCAGTTTGACTTTTGTTTATGAATTCTCCACCTACCCCTATGGCTTCAAGATTTCTTCCTATTTTGCTTTCCAGCAGATTTACTGTTTCCGTTTTGACATTTAAATCTTTGATCCATTTTGACTTTAATTTACAGCATGGTGATAGGCTTAGGTCTAGCTTTAGTATTTGCTATACAGAAGGCCTGTTTTTCCAGCACCACTTATTAAAGAGGCTATCTTTCATCCAGTGAACATGTTTGGTCCCTATGTCAGAGACAAGATAGCTGAGTGTGTCTGTAGTTGGGGTTATATGTTCTAATCAATTCCATTGATTCTCAGGTCTGTTTTGATTTCAGTACCATGCTGATTTGATTACAGTAGCTTTGTAGTGTAATTTCAAGCCTGGGATGGTGATGCGTCCTGCCCTGTCCTTGCTGCCCAGAATTGCCTTTGCTATTCTAGGTCTCTTCTGGTTCCAGATGAATTTTAAGAGTAATTTCTCCAGATCTGTGTGGTATGCTAATGGTATTTGGATGGGAATTGCATTAAATCTGTATAATAATTTTTGGAGCATGGCCATTTTCACAATGTTTGTTCTTCCTATCCATGAACACAGAATGTCTTTTCATTTTCTGAGATCCTCTTCGATTACTTTTTTCAGAGTACTGTAATTTTCATTGAATAGATCTTTTGCTTCCTTTGTTAGGTTGATTCCTAAGTATTTCATTTTTTGGATGCTATTGTAAAGGGTGTGGTTTCTCTTATTTCTCTCTCAGAGTGTTTGTTGTTTGTGTACAGGAATGCGACTGATTTCTGAGTATTGACTTTGTATCCAGCTACATTACTGAATTTGGTTATGATATCCAGAAGTCTTTCTATGGAGTTTTGTGGGTCTTCTATGTAGAGTATCATGTCATCTGCAAATAGTGATAACTTAACTTCTTCCTTTCTTATTTTAATTGCTTTTATCTCTCTCTTGTCTAATTGCTCTGGTTAATGTTTCCAACACTACATTCAATAGGAGTGGTGATAATGGACATGCTTGTCTTGTTCCCAATATAGAGAAAGCTTTCACTTTTGACCATTTAAAGTGATACTGGCTGTTGGTTTGTCATAGATGGCTTTTATCAGATTGAGTTAAAGACCATCTATACCAATTTTCCATAGAGTTCTTACCATGAATGTGTGTTGGACTTTATCAAATACTTTTTATGCATCTATTGAAATGACCATGTTTTTCTTATCTTTGGCTCTATTGATGTGGTGTATTACATATATTGATTTGCATATGTTGAGCCATCCTTGCATTCCTGGGATGAATCCCACTTGGTCGTGGTGCATAATCTTCCTGATGACTTGCTGCATTCTGTTTGCAGTATTTTATTGAGGATTTTTGCATCAATGTTCATTAGGGAGATGGGCCTATAGTTCTAACTTTTGGTTGGGTCTTTCTCTGCTTTTGGTATTAGGGTAAAACTGGATTCCAGAAATGAGTTAGAGAGACTTGCTTCCCTTTCTAATTTATTAAAGAGTTTGAGGATAGTTGCATTAAGTCTTCCTTAAATTTCTTGTGTAATTCAGCTGTGAATCCATCAGGAACTGGACTTTTCTTGGTTGGTAATGTTCTATTCACATTTTCAATTTCCTTAACTGAAATTGGGTTATTCGGTAGTTTTACATCTTCTTGATCTAGCTTTGGTAATTCATATGTTTTTAAAAATCTGTCCATTTCTTCTGTGTTATCAAACTTATGAGAGTAAAGATTTTTGAAGAATGTATTGATGATCTTCTGTACTTCCACAGGGTCTGTAGGTATTTCACCCTTTTTATACCTTATTGCATCAATTTGAGTTTTTCATTTCCTTTTTTAAATAAGGTTGGGTAGGGGTTTATCAATTTTATTTATTCTTTCAAAGAACCAACTCTTTGATTCATTGATTCTTCCTATTGTTTTCTTAGTCTCCATTGCATTAATTTCTGCTCTGATGTTTATAATTGCCTCCCTTCTTTTGGCTTGGGTTGGACTTCCTCTTCATTTGCTGGATATTTGAGGTGTGGCATCAGATTGCTTATCTATGTTCACGCCATTTTCCGGATGTGGGAATTCACTGCAATAAATTTCCTTCTGAGAACTGCTTTCATTGCATCTCACAGATGCTGGTAAGCTGTATTTGTATTTTCATTTGCTTGTAGATATTGTTTAATTTTTTCATTAATTTCCTCTGTGGCCCACTGATTGCTCAGGAGTTTATTATTTAACTTCCATGTGTTTAAAGAGCTTTTTCAGTTTCTCTTGTCATTTTACTTTCCAGTTTGATGGCACTGTGATCAGATGTATGCATGGGATAATTTCAAATCCTTTGCATTTATTTAAGTATATTCTATGGGCCAATATATGGTCTATTCTAGAGAATGTACCACGTGAAGCTGCGAAGAATGTATACTTTGATGTTCTTGGGTGGGAAACTCTGTAGACATCTACCAGGTCCATTTGTTCACAAGTTTGATTCAGTTCTGTTATTTCCTTGCTGAATTTCTGTCTAGTTGATCTGCCTCTTTTTGTCAAGTGTGTGTTAAGTTCTCCCATTATAATTGTTTTACTCTTTTGTTGAGTTTTCATTTCAATTAATATTTGTTTTATAGAGTTGGTTGCTCCCATATTAGGTGCATATATATTTAAGATTATTATTGCTTCCTCTTGTATTTTTCCGCTTACCAGTATATAGTGACCTTCCTTATCTCTTTTGATCATTCTTGACTCGAAGTTAATGTTGTCTGTCAATAGAATAGCTACCCCTGCTTTATTTTGACTCCTGTTGCATGAAGTATTGTTTTCCATCCTTTTACTTTCAGTCTATGAATCTCCTTTTGTGTTAGATGGGTTTCTTGTAGACAACATATAGTTGCATGTTGTTTCTTGATCCATTTTGCCAATCTGTTTCTTTGAACTGGTGAATTGAGTCTATTTACATTAATGTGTAGAACTGATATATACTGGCTTATTTTTGTCATGTTATCTTTCTGTAGTGGTTTCTTTACCTTTTTCTTCTACTTAATTGTTTGCCCTGCTTGATGTTCTTCTGTTGATCTTCTTGCTGTTGTATCTATTTTCACATCTATCTAGAGTATCTTTTAGTATTCTTTGCAGTGTTGGTTTTCAGGGTCATAAAGTTCTTTAGCTGCTCTTTGTCATGGAAGTATCTTATTTCTCCATCGATTTTGAAGGATAGTTTTGCAGGGTACCTCAGTCTGGGATGGAAGTTGTTTTCCTTTAGGGTTTGAAATACTTCACTCCATGCTCTTGCTGACTTCATTGTTTGTGTTGAGAAGTCTGCTGTGATTCTGATGGGCATTCTTTTATAAGTGACTTGCTTTTTTCTCTAACAGCTTTTAATATTCTGTTCTTATGTTGAATTTCTGGGATGTTGATTATTATATGTCTGGTTGTGGATATATTTTACTTATGGCTAATTGGAGTTTTATATGCTTCATTTATCTGGATGTCAGTTTCCTTTCCCATGTTTGGTAAATTTTCAGCTGTTACTTCTCTGAATAGAGTTTTTATATCATTTGTGTTGTCTCTTTCTTTTTCATCTACACCTATCAGTCTTATATTGTTTTTCTTTGCATCGTCTTGCAATTGTTAAATTGCTATTTCCTGATTCCTTTTTTTTTTTTTTTCAGCACCAGGGATTGAACTCACGACCTTGCGCTTGCCAGGCAGGCGCTTAGACCGCTGAGCTAGATCCCTGGTCCTTCCTTGTTATTTTTAAAATATGTTTCCTTTCTTGCTCACTATGTACAATCATGTTTTTGAGGTATGAAAGTCTATCTTCACATTCATTGTGGCCACTTTGTCAGCTTTTGATGGCATTTTTGATTTCCTCAATATCTCTTTGAATCTTTTTCATGCATTCTAATTCTTTCTTGTATTGTTCATTGAGGGTTTCCATCCTTTTGCTGTGCTTCTCTATTTCTTTAACTATATCTTCTTTAGATGTGTTTACCATTTCTTTCATTACATTTATCATTTCTTCTTTTACCTGGGAGAATATTTCTAATCTCAGCTCTTTTACAGCTTCGTGGAGTTGTTTCTTTACTTTAGTTGCCATCATTGCAGAAGTTTCAGGTGTATGGCTTATACTTTCTTCTTTGCCCATGTCTCTTAGGCTTGTTTGGGATGAACTGGGGGTGTGAGACTGCAATTTGCTCTTTGTTTTGTCATTTTCCTCTATTACCCTGTGGCAGGTGAATTCAAACTTTCAGTTGTTTCTTGGGTTGAGGATGACTGTCTGTACTGCAGGAAATTTCTTCAGTTGAGATAGGGTGCTAAGCAGGCCTTACTGGATATAAAGGGGTACTGGAAGGCACCCTAAGAAGAGGCAGTATGTTGGGAGGTCCTTAGCACACCACACTTTGTATGCCAAAGCTCTCCAACTTTTTGTGGATGCAGGTCAGAGCACTGCAGGGTACCCTGCAAGGTTATGAGTCTCCAAGGATAAGTTTAATTCACAGTGCATGCTTTCAGCTCCAGCCAGGCCTACCACTTTGGCTACTCTGCTGCTTAGGGCTAGCTGGGTTTATCCCAGGAAGGACCCCAGGGATACTCCAAACATCTCAGGCTGATGGCAGAATTGGTTCGGGTCCCTGCCAGCCTGCTCACAAGGTACCAAGTTGCACAACTAGGTGAAATTCACTGTGTGTGCCCTGGTTTCATGCCATGCCCAGAGCTGTGGCTGTTCTGCTGGTCTGGGGAGCCTGTGTGGAGCCCATGCAGGACCCCAGGGATGCTCCAAACATCCTGGGCATATCACAGAATTGGCATGGGTCCCTACCAGGCTGCTTGCAAGGTCCCAAGCTGCATGGCTAGGTAAAATTCACTATGCCTACCTTCAGCACATGTCAGGTGCACAGCTGTGGCTGCTCTGCTGCTCTGGGGAGGCTGGGAGGAGCCAAGTCAGGATCCCAGGGAACTTCCAAATGTCCCAGGCTGATGGCACAATTGGCACAGGTCCCTACCAGGCTACTTGCAAGGTCCCAAGCTGCAGGGCTATGTGGAATTTGCTGTGTGTGCCTTCAGCTTGCACCATCCCCAGAACTCATCACAGCTGTTTTATCAATTCATCGCTTGATGGACATTTGGGCTGTTTCCAAGATTTACCTATTAAAAACTCTGCTGCTTTAAACATGGCAGTATATGTATCACTGTGTTATGATTTTAATTCTTTTGGGAAGGTGTCTAGAAGGGGAATAGCTGAGTCTAATGAGACATGTATTCCTAGTATTGTGAGTAATCTGCACACTGATTTCCACACTGGTTGCAACAGTCTACATTTCCACCAGTAGTGGAGAAATGTTTCTTTTCCCCCCACAGATCCACTAGCATTTGTTATGGGTTGATTTCTTGATTAAAGTTATTCTTTCAAGAGTGACATGGAATCTCAGCATTGTTTTAATTTGCATCTCTCATGATCTCTCGGATGATGTTAAATATTTTTTCATGTGCTTACTTGCCATTTGTATTTATTCCACTGAGCAGTGTGCTTTTACCTCAGATGCCCATTTTTGAATTGGTTATTTAAATTTTGGGATTCCAATTTTTTTTCAGTTGTTTATATGTTCTAGGTCTTACGTTTGTGTGAGCAACAAGTGGCTAAATCTGTATTTATGTAATTGTGCATAAAAGTTTAATTTTTTTCTGGTTAGTTTCTTATGACATCACTTCCAGTTAACTGCATCTTAACTCATCTGTGTTGAATTTGCTTTTTATGTACTGCACCTTTTTTTTTCTTTCTCACATTTTCAGTTTTAGAATTTCTGTGTGATTTTACTTTATTCAATATTTATAGTTTCTATTTTCTTTCAGTTTCCAAGCCTGATTACACCCCTTTGAACAATAAATCTTGCTTAAATGTATTTTTTATGTTTTTAGATTTGTTTCATATGCATTCTTTCACAGTGTCTTATCTTTATTTTCTTGAATATCTCTGAATGTAGGTTAAAATGCGCTATAAATAGAACTGATTTTTGTATTCTTGTGATGCTTGACAGCCGTTTTCTTCTTTAAATGTTATTTGCTTTCCCCAAAATAATAAGTTTAGTCAAAATCATAAATTACTTTAATATGAATTCAGTGTTTGAATTTTTCCAAGCCATTCAGTTGAATAGCAGCCACTCCACATATGGTAATTAGATTAATCCTGATTCCTTTTTACTACTTTGGTACACTGGTGTCCTTTAGGATCCTGGTTAAAATTGGAATAAATTAAAGAAAAAAGTTAAATAATAGAAAAGTGGGAAATCTTTAGCAAATGGGAAGGGGACAGAGAGACATTGGGGGGCTGTATAAGGAAGTAAGGTGTGACATCCACATTTACCAACTCCTCACAATAAATGCTATCCTGACTTATTGAAATCATGTATTCATGAAAATAAATTTTAAATACTGGAATGTTATAGATCTTGATAATCTGCTCCTTAGTTTTTCTTTCATTCACTCTTCAAAATGCAGTAGTACAACCAGTTAGAAATTCCATTTGGAATAATACCATCTGTAGGCCCAACACAGTCCTTTACTCTCTGGATTCCTTTATTCTGCCAAATCTTAGATTAATATTCATGATTTTGAATTATTTCTATTACAGTTAAGAAACCATATTAAATGCATCTCTTCAATTTGTTTCACAATCTTAAAACATTTACATGCAGAAGTTAGTGAATATTATTCTAAGATGCTTAAATGGTATCACAACCGTGTCTTAATTTTTATGCTCATTTTTATTACTAACAACTTTCATTATTAAAATAGTAGCTAACACTAGTGTATTCACTGTTGTTTCTTGCATTCTAATCTGCTTTTGATGTTTACCTTTAATACTTTGTTTTTTTATCACTTTACTATACTGAAATTCAACATTTTGTTTTTCTTTTTTGGGTAATCTTACCAAATACATTCTTTAAAGAGGTACTTTAATGACCTTGCTGACATAAAAATATATTTTTTCTTGCTTTGACATATGAATGGTAATTTAATTAGATCAAAACATGTGTGGTCCTTGTTTTTCTGTCAAAGATCTTAGATTTTGATCCACTGTCTTCTGGTTGTCAGGGTTGCAAATGAAAGGCTTGACTAAAATCTAACTTTGTTTTTCTGAAGGCAGTACATCTACTTTTCCATTTCCTCTGGCTGAATGAATGCAGGTTCGGTTTTTTCCCTTCAGAATTATAAAATGTTACCAGAATATATCTTGAAATTTTTGTATTTCCAAGTCTGGATTTATTTAGCACAAAATGTTATTTGAAATATTTTCTCATCTGTGATGTTTTTAGAAATAACCTTATAAAAATTACCTTTTAAAAATGAGAGTATATCTGACAATATTGTTTCATGTGAACAAATAGATTTTTGTTTCTTTGTCTTGTTTGTAAAACCTACATATTGGACTGAGAATTTAGCTCAGTGGTGTAGCCCCTGCCTGACAAGCATGAAGTCCTGAGTTTGATCCCCACACCAATAATAATAACAATAAAAACTGTACATATTACAATTGGTAAAAGGAATTAAAAAGTATTTCACACAAAAAACTGTTCAATAGGTACCTGAATGATAAGAATGTATCCTATGCTATGAATAAAAAGCCTGTATTTATAAAAATGATTGTTTTTCCCCAGGGCAATGTGTTGTATTTCAAAAGACCAGGGCTCTAGCATTGGTACCATTTCTGTCTCTTATAAATCTTAATAGTGACTCTCCAGGATATCTTGGGACCAAAATTCAAGTATGTTGTTATTTTTTAGTCAGAGGAATTCTAGGAAGAGAGTAGTCTAGATTTGTCAAGAGATACTCATTCTATTAAGTAACTCTAAAAATGTGGTCTGGGTGCAGAAGTTGACATAGATGTGCATTTTCTTAACTGTTCATTACATAAGATGCTGAGTTCTTACAATGTGCCAGGAATGGTACTCACCATACAAACAGTATCTAATTAAGTCATCATGATAATTTTTATGACCATGCTCTTTCCTTGATATAAAATTATGCAGTTTTAAAAGAAAGGATACTTCTATTATTTGCAATAATTTTGATAAACCCAAAGACATTATGCTAAGTGAAATAAACCAGACATAGAAAGACAAGTACTATATGCATCAAATATATGTGGAATCTAAAAATGTCAAACTTATAGAGAGTAGAATAGTGGTTATCAAGGCTAGAGTTGGAGGTGGGGGAAAAATGCAAAAAGAAATGTTAGTCAAAGGTTACAAAGTATTGTTAGATAAGAAGAGCACTAATTGTTAGATAAGAGATCTGTTGTATGACATGGTGTTATGGTTTGTATATAGGTGGGCACCCAGAAGCCTCATGTAGTCATGGAAATAGCTGAATCCAGCATTTGTGATTGATTCATTGCCTATTGCTGGGTTTAGTGCTGGGATTAGAGCTGGGATTAGCATTGGGATTATTGGTGTGCGTGCTGCACCTATCCAGGGGTGGAGCCTGCATACTATCTAAGGGAAGGAAGAAGGAATGTTTTTGGGGTCTCCCTTGCTGCCCTTCTGCCCTGTTTTGCTCTTGCTGCTTATAAACCGCCATGAACAGCTGCCCCCTCAGCCACATCACCCTGCTTTGGAGCCAGCTGTATATGAACTGAAACCTCCAAACTGTAAGAAATAATCCTTCCCTTCCCTAATTTTGGGTGTTGAGTATTTTGTCTCAGCAACAAAAGAAAAGTAACCAAGACACATGGTGTCCACAATTAATGATATTGCACTGCCTATTTAGTAATTGCTAATACAGTAGATTTTAGACATTGTAACTACAAACAATGTTAAATATGGCAAGTAATGTATGTGTTAATAAAGGTGAATTAATTTTTCTATAATGTATACACATATGGAAAGATCAGATTTAAACCTAAAATATATTCAATTATAATTTTTCAATTAAAATTTGTAAAAATTGAAATCACTAAATGTTTTATTGATCTTAATGAGCTATGGGCTCTGGGCATTGAGCTACTAAAAATAACATAATCACTTGGAATCCAGAGATGAGAGATGAAGAACTAGTAAAAGAGATAGAGATTTTCATATAGTAAAAGGAACAGAATGACTCAAAATTATCTGTTCTTATGCATAATATTATTACTGGGCTATCACAGTGAAGTAGAAGAATACAGAAGGATTTTGAGAACTGCTTCAGAAAGTGACAAGCATGATAGAGATAAATGTATTTGAAGCAAATACAATTTATAAAAGTCATAGATGTATTATGTTCAATGCATTGACATAAGCAGTTTTTGATGTTCATAATATCTATTAAGAAACAGTTGTTAAATGATCAAGGATATATAGTTTTATATTCTGAGAGAATATTTTCATCATTTTTATGAAGCAAATATATCATAGTTTATTCTGTAAATCATGTCAAATATCTATTGAAATAAAATATTTAAAAACCCAATATATTAAGTTACATTCCCATTATGTTATTTTCAGAGAGTAGTTCAGATACTGATATAATTTCATAACTTTGAAAGTGAAATGTCTATCTGACCACATATTTACATGAAAAATTAATACATCATCTAGAGAAAGATTTTCTAAGTATGAAAAGTTTTATGTTTGTCAGAATTTAGAGACAGTGTTGTAATTTCAGGTGACTCCTAGAAGGAATCAGAATTACCTCACTGCTGTTGATTCCTTATGAACTTGAAGGGAGAGACAGAGAGAGAGAAGGAAGGGAGAACACAGACACATTTACTGACATAACATTCATATATAAAGTGGTCCTATTGGACAAATCTGACATACTAAAACAGTGTCCTATACTCATTCAGTATTTATCTGTTACAAATTGAAATATAGCCATCAATTTCATACTGGAACTCACTACATTAATCTAAAAAGATAAAATTCAAATTCCTTGAAGATTTATCAATTGTGACAAAACAATTCATTGAGAAATAAGGTTTTAGTTACCCAATAAACATTTTCACCTAAGAATAATGAGTGGATATATATTTAATTTCTATTGAAATAAATGAGTATAGTAGTTGAAACTATGCAATTGTAGATTGATTTCTAAAAATTCAACCAAAGCTGTCATTCATCAAGCATCAAACTAAAGTGATTTTAGCAATTTTGGTTTATATCAAGTTATTTGGAAACAAATATAATTAAATATTAATAATTTTTTGGTACCATTTTCATTTTTTTCAGGATGAGAAATACAGTTATTTTACCAATGGTGATCATTAAGGAATAGTTTCAGGAGCCTCATGTAATATTAGGTGTCTTTAAGACATACAGTGAATACTTAAATTAAAAATCAATATATTAAAGTAAAAGCCACTTTGCCATTAAGTCACTTAGAAATATTCCCTCTCACTTCAAGGACATTTATCCTATCATGCTTGCCACTTTCTGAAGCAGTTCTCAAAATCCCTTTTCATGTGTTTCTCCAGTTGCACTGTTTTTGCTACCTGGATGTCGCGTGTGGGTTTGAGTCATTACA
Organism: Cuniculus paca; assembly: GCA_004365215.1. Lineage (NCBI taxonomy): Eukaryota > Metazoa > Chordata > Mammalia > Rodentia > Cuniculidae > Cuniculus > Cuniculus paca. The sequence continues at coordinate 10,634 of RJWT010000829.1, forward strand.
TTTGCCGGTAATTTTTATGTTTCAGAAGAGGTGGAAGTTGCATGATCGCAGATTTGTGAATAAGGTGAGTGACAATATATCACAATATTTTTATTGTACAAAAATTACTGTAAATGTGAACTGTAAACTTCTCCAAAAAGTAACAAGATCTATGGGATTAGTGTTTTTGAAGAGAAGGGGATTATTTTCAAGATCATTAATGGCAGTGTGTCTTTTACAGTAATAAATTCTTAAATTTAAACATATACCGTATTCTTGATCCAACCTTTTTTTGTTTTCTGCAAATGCAATCACTAAACCGTGATATTTTAAATAATATTATGTTATTTTCAAAAATCATGTACTTTCCATGTATCATTAACCTTCAGAATAATGGCTAGAATATTTGAATGTGTAAAAATATCACTGAGTTAATCTCAAAGAGAATCATGAAATTTACTGGGACCAAGAGTACTGGATTTTTAATCTCAGAAACTATTATACTACCAGTCTTGCAGTATATAAGAAGATTTAAATGTTAAATACAGTTTCAATATTAATAAAATCTCATCTATACTCTGATATACACAACTACTGTTTTTTTCTTATTTTTTTTTCTCTCAATTGGTTAAAATTTACCATACTGTGCTCATTTTTCTGAGTTTTTTTTTTTTCCAAGAAAAGCTGTTGAGGGCAGAGTTGTATTTAACAAAATAAGGTAACTTAACCACAAATAAGTTTTGACCTTAATTCTACAGTACCTGTTTCACATTCAATTGTCTGTGTTAATGGTGAACCATTTCACATACAGGTGGTAGAGCAAGTTTGAGGACCATTGAACACAACAATGTTTGCTAATGCATCACGATTACAGAAACACCTGTGCTAAATAACCTTGTCCTATTTCTATGAAAAAGAATAGTGTTCAATAACCCTTAAAATATCTTATTTCATACCAATTCATGTTTTCTTCAGCTGTTTTTCTTTGACATTGCTTCCACAAAAAGTGTTTTCAAAATTCAAATATATATACACTTTTTTTCAGGTACTCCCTCCTTTATTTTTTTTTAATAAGAAAGCACTTTATGTTGAAGCTATTATCATAAATATTTTATTTTTTTCCAGCAGAGGACAAAAGGATAAAATTTGTTTTAAAAATCAATCTAAACATCGTCGCTCTGCCTATACAGGAGTTACATACTGATAAATTGCACGAATAGACTCATTGACTAGGAATGGCTTGAATTACAACTCCTTGTTTTAATACTTCAAAAGTAACCCATGCTTGCTGATGTGTTAAATAACCAAAGCTTGTAGATGAGGAGTAGCAATTAACAGTTTCACTTATCTTTTCACCAGGATAGTAATGTACATTTATGTTTCTCAAGCTTTAACCATTTATAGCAAAGCAAGATCGAAAACAAACAAACCAAGCAACAAACATTTGATTTCCAAGAGATTTTAAAATCTAAAGCAGTACGTAAGATTTAATATTAGGAAATTATTTACAAAGTTTAAAAAGGCATGCAAAGTGAGTAAAATATATCCTGTATATGGATCATATATCTAGAGACAGTCGTGATGATTAAGTCGTGTAAGTATTCTATTGATGATACTTATTATGGAGCAGAATTGACAATTATAGATGAAGATGTCATCAAAGTATTCAAAAACAAATTCAAAATATGAAGTGCATAAAATTATCTGTGCCATTCTGTGTAACAGATGTGTGAAAACGGTGGTTATTATGCAGTCAGTTTATTGGTTTGTGGGCATAGAAGACTTTCAGGCACATTTAACCAACTATTTGACAGAAAGAATGAAGGCGTGTGGCAAGCAAACTCTTTTCAAGCATGAAGGGAGTAATATTCTATATGAGCACATAAAGCTTTTATTAATGCTTGCAAAATGTAAACAGTTTTCAACTTGATTAAAATATGTTTTGCTTAATTCATACATATCTTGTGTTCTGTATTTGCTTAATTCATACATATCTTGTGTTCTGTATAGAAATTCATAAATATAATCCACTTAACTACAGAATTGTCATAAGAAGATAGATATAAGCAATATTTGCTCTAGGATTTGAAAAAGGATACCAAACAAGAAAAGATGCAAAAACTGAAATAAAATATACCAATATACAATAGATTTACAATCTATTTATGACCTTAAATTTAACTTTTCATTATATTAAATGCAACAATAATTATCCATATATTGATAATTTATGGAAAGCTCATCTCTAAGTGGTAATACATATAAATATTTCTCACGTCTTAAAATACCACATAAGAAAGCAAAAATTAGATTTAATGTGTGTGTATATAAAGCTATCATCAAATTGCTAAAAAAATTGCAAATTTTCAGTATCTGAAAATTGTTCTAATTGCAAGAAAGAAGTTACACTAAAATACTAAGTGATAAAGCAACATTAGCTTTTTAGTAAAACCTAAATGTGTGTTAGTTAATTAAATTGCAATAAAGTTTTTTCATAAACATATCAGGTTAATATATTTGTTAAAATAGTGTACATTCTTCTACAAAAGGAATACTGTACTCAAGATAATGTTTGAGAGAAAACTTTTAATCATTTGGAAAAGTAAAACCATCTAAAATGTGGAATACTTTGCTATTTTATTATTATTATTAAATGTGTTGGTACCATTTAGATATACATAATGATCACATTTGTCATAGGTAATTTGTACCTGTACATTATATATCTTGATCCCTCTTTTTTTTCCTGTTCTTCCTTCAATTCCTTTTTCCTTCCTTATTTACAAAGCTTTGTTTTCATTTTATCCTTCTTTTCTCATTTTATTCCTTTCCCATCCTTCCTTTTCCCTTCTTTTGAGACCAGTCTCTTAAATAAACTAATCAAACATGGAATCCTTTACTTAATGTAAAAGATTTAGCTTTGTTTTCTTCCCAAGATTATATATCTTGGGAAATCTTTAAATTGCATAGTAAAATGCCCTTGAGAAAAATGTGAACGTTTAATTAATACCTGATGAAAAAAATAAATTTGACAGCATTAGCACTACCAATCGAAGACTGTGATGCTCTACTCACAATGAGCCACCTTGCAAACAGAAAATTCTAAGGAGGAGTTTACAGATGAAATTCACATGGGGGCTCTATTGAAGCACTTGTTTCATTTACCACTGATGCTTAAAAGACTGAGTTAATTAAAACAAAATTTTATCATCTTTTTGGAGTCTTTTTTGTTTAGTTGATATTTTTCACTTACCCTTTCTTTCATTTTTCAACATGCAATTTTCTCCCATGAACTTTCTTTTCATCCTCTCATATTTTTTTCTTTCAAGAAACTTTTCACCATGTGGTAACACATTGCCAATTGCCACAGAGCTCTGAACCCTGTTCTCTGTCATCTCCTTACACCTTTGCATATGGAAATCTTGGAAATTTTATTCTATTCTCAAAGTAGAGATATTTGAACCTGGCAAGATTACTTTTCTGTTTGACTTTTTTTTCCATCTCAAGCTTAACAAACCTAAATGTGATCCTTTACCAGTGTTTTCCACCTCAGAAGCCAGTTTCTCTCTGCATTGTGAGATATATGATGTATATACAGGTCTTTTAAGTATTCACAGAGATTCATTCCAGTACTCTCCTCACTGCCAACTCTGCATACAATGAAGTCTCTTATGTAAAGTGACTTAATATTTATATTTAATCTATACACTGTCCACTGTATATTTTAAATTATCCTCTAGACAGCTTATGCTACCTTATAGATACCTAATATATACAAATAGTTGTTATTATAAATTATGTAGAAAATAAATACGAAAAGTCTGTACATAGTAAAGTCACATTTTTGGGTATGTTTTTGAAACTTTTGATCTGTGTTTGACTCTCAGGAGTCCATTCTCAAAGATTCAGAGAGCTAACCATATCTTCTAGTACTTAAAACCCAGAACTTTCCTTTATAATATTTATGCAGATGTTTTAAAACTGGTAATTTTTGAATTTTTATGACTCTATTTTGCTTTAATTCATTTTTTTAACCATAGTTTATATTCTCTTTCGTGATCTTGCTGCAGGCTACTGGTCAAATTTTCCTCTGTTTGGTTATTACACTGTAGTCATTTAGAAGTACTTAGAGCTCTCTGAAATTTCCATGCTGTTTTATAATCATTAACACTAATGTAAGTAATAAGATGCTTTATAGCAAAAACAATTTCATCATTTGCTGAAAAACAGTATGTGGATGCACATACACGCACACTTGCGTGCATTCACATCAGATAGCATATGAACTGAGCTGCACAATATCTTCCAAAATGTATTGCCTCCCTCCATACTTAGAATGTTAACTTATTTGAAACAGATCTATGCAGACACTCAAAGTTAACATGAGGACATATTGATTAAATGTTGGTAGTAAATCCAGTGCCTGATGTCCTCATGAGAAGGCCATGTGAACACACAAAGACACACAGGGAAGGAGGCCATTTGGGAAGGGAAGGAGAGTTGGAGCCTACATCAGAAAACATAAAGATTGCTGGAAACAACCGGAAGCTTAAAGGAAGGATTTAAGGGAGAGTTCCCATAAGAGGTTAATATGCTAACAAATTTTTATATCTTTTCTGAAATATGAAAGAATAAATTTCTATTGAATAACATCCCCAGCTTTTGATGTTTAATTATGACAGCATTAGGGAAAAATAAAGCATGTTAAGGAAACATCATGCATGAAACATTATTTTATCTTTAGAAAATTACTATTGAAAATAAATGAACATACTTCTAAGGTTAATATAAAGAAATTATGCTTAAATAAGGATATTTGATGGTCCATGTCATGAACCATATCATGTAATCAAAAAAATTCTCATTTTGATTTGCAAAATGATTATTTTTATTTTTATTCCTTTAAAACTGATGTGGAACAGCCATGAACCCTATTTATCCACTGTTACTTGGTATTTCTCACTCTTGACATAGTATTCAGATTCTTACTATCTATATATATTATGCTTTGCTTTGCAAAATGAAATTAAATGAAAATTATACTGCATCATAAAATTTATATTTCTCATGTACATAACTTAAATTGTTTCATGAAAGCAAATATCTTTACATTAGAATATACTGTAAAGATATATAACAACTTCTTTTATTTAATAAACAGATTTCCAATTAAAATCACCACTTTCAATATAAAATCTTTACAAAATTTTGATTTTGGTATTATATCAAACATAATATGCAATTTTCTCTTTCACTTATCCCCATTATTCATTTTTCATTTTAGTGTATTTTAAAAACAAAAAGTTTTTATTTGACAGGCACTGTGAATGTAACTGAAGATTTAGTACTGATCATGGCAAACAAGTTTCTTATTATCATTAAAATTGTAGACATTTTTCTGATATAATTAATGAAATACATACAAAGAATATTGAGTTGCTTTCACATGATTAGCTATCTGTATTTATTGTTTAAAAGAATAAAATCAAAGAAAGAGATTGTACAACTAAATACAATTACTCTGTGCTTCCTAAGATTCTAAGTTTAAAATAAATTGAGTGGCACATAACACTTTTAGCATTTCCCCATCTATTTATAAATTACTTGTTTTCAAATACAATACCCAATTATATACCAAATACAGTGTTTTTCTAATCAGCTAAATGATTGATATGTTGTTGAAATTATTGATACAGACTCTATCAGATAATTCTACATAAATGTGAAAATAATATGAGAAAATTCTTTGCTAAATTCCTAATCCCATATATAAACACAGACAAAAAGGTCACTACATGTACAGAAGAACAGGGAAATAATGAATGAAGATTTTCTTCATTAGAGGAAGGTTGATATAGGTGCAAAAGCATTGATTGATGTTTTACACATATCACCACAGAATCTTCATCAATAGCCATCATATGAAGCGCTGTACTATTTTTAAGGGTTCAAAATAGGAATAATTTTGACAGACTTTTCATTACTGGAACACACAGTTGTTAACAACAAAATAAACAAAAAACAAAAATTACATCAAATTTAGTTTTGTTTTAATGAAAACTTCTAAAGAGATCTAAAATGTTCAGATATTAGGATTTGCGTCATTGGTGTACGCTTTTCTGATTTATATTGTTCAGTCTTTCTTCTCTTGTTTTCTTTCTTTTTTTACGTTTTTCAAATTGACAAATTTTATATAAATATATATATAAACCATCACACATGTTGCTTTAGCATATGTATATGTATATAAATCACAGAGAGCTAAATTAAACTCATTTAAAATTTGTTACTTTACACACTTATTATCTAAAACAGTTTTTAAGAAGGGGATGCATTGTTATTAACTCTAATGATCATATTTTACATTAGATCTTTTTGAAATTTATTCTCCTGACAGAAATATTGCACCCTTCGGTGACTAGCACCCCAACTGCTCGTGCATCACCTCAAGTCTGATATTTACCATTTTAACCTTTACTTCTATGAGTTTAACTTCTTTAGTTTTCACATCTAAGATCGTGTGATATTTGTTCTTCTGAACCTAGATTATTTTCACTTTGCATAGTGCATACTATAAAAAGTGCCAATATTTTGTTCATTTTTAATTTGAGGAGTATTCTGTTATGTAAATACACTATATTTTCCTTATCCATTCATCACTTGTTGGACACTTAGGTTAATTCTGCATATGGCTTAAAATGAATAATGAATAATAAAAAAACATGGAAATGCAGATATATTTTCTATCTATTTCATCTCAGATTGTAGGATCACATTGTGCTTTTCTTGTAGTTTTTCGAGGGAACTCTATTCAAATGTCCACAGTGAAGTACTAATATTCGCTCCCAACAACAGTGTGCAACAGTTGCCTTGTCTCTACAAATTGGCCATCATTATGTTATTTTTAAACTTTTGAACAGTAAAGTTATTTTTAAACTTTTTGCTGGGGTCAATGATATCTCTTAGGGATTTTGCTTTGCACTTTCCTGGTGATCAGTAATTTTCAAGCACTTTGCATATACTTGATTGCATTTGTAAGACTTCTTAGAAATGACTATTTGAGGCATTTGTTCATTTTTATTGTTGTTGGGTTTTTTACCATTAAATTGCTGGAATCCCATATATATCTCAGATATTAAAGACTAATCACATGCATAGTGAACAAATATCTTATGCCATTTTGTTCATTGTCTCTTCATTCTTGACTGTGTTTTTGGCAAAATTTTTTAGTTTAATGCCATTCCATTCGTTTGTCTTTAACTGTGCTGCATGATCTACCAAGAGTCACATCAAAAAACCAATGGAGCATTTCCCTCTATTTTTCGTATGTTGGTGTCTTCTAGTAGGTTTACAGTTTCATTAATTTTCTTTTTTTTTTTGGCACCGGGGATTGAACTCACAACCTTACACTTGCTGGGCAGGCACTTAGACTGCCGAGCTAGATCCCCAGTCCTGGTGTTTTTGAGACAGGGTCTCACTATGCTGTTCAGGCTGGCCTTGAGCTCACTTTGTAGCCCAGGCTTGTCTCGAACTCACAACGATCTGCCTGTCTCAGCCTCCCGAGTGCTGGGATTACAGGCGTGAGCCACCATGCCTGGCTAGTTTCATTAAATTTTTAACTCACTAGGTGTTGAGTTTTGAATATGGTATGGAATAAGAGTATAATTTCGCTTTTTTGCTTGTGAATATCTAGTTAACCCAAAATAATTAGGACATTCTAACTGGTGTAAAGAGTACTCCTTTCTTTCCTAGAGATCTGTTTTTCAACAAAGGAATTAAACATTGACTCAGGTGTGGCCTTTATCTCCTCATTTGTCCCCTAAAGGACTTTCCACATTGTAATACACACCTGGCTACATTTGCTCAAATGCTTCCATGAAGCTGTTTTGAGTTTAGAGATGATGCGAAAGACAGAAATAAAATAGTAAACCACATTAGAAATAAAACAGTAAGAGAAACAAAATAATCTTCATTCAAAATATATATATTTTTTTAATCTGAGAGAATTATCATAGAGAAAACAAATGTTATTCCTAAACACAGTGGTAAGCTTTTCCATTTTCTCTATTCAGGATGAAACTGGGTCTCATCTACTGTTGGCAAGATATCAAAAAACAAGCAAATGTTGACTGAAATTTTACTTACACTGTTTATAAAAATAGCGTTATGTCGCCAGACAGTTGTATTACCCATCTGCCAGTCTTCTTGAAAAGTCATACTTTAAAATGCATTCTTACAGCAATGATTCTCCTTGCATGTGCTAAGTATACTTATTCAAATTAACCACAAATTTTAGGGCTTTTCACATTGTACTTAAAAGAAAGATTAAGGATCACTGCTCGTTTATCTTTCTAAACACAATAATTCTAAACTGTTTTATTTTAAGATATATCCTTTTCAAATATACGCTTCATCAATTTCCATGAAAAGATCCCATCAAAATGTCATGCATATGTAATATTATCACTAAAAGAAAAAAATTTCTTAGGCAAAAGACAAGTGTCTGAATAAAAACAGGCATATTTATGTTAGTGAAAGAAAGTACATAATCACTGTATGCTACATAACAAATTGGCTAAATCTTACCAGCCAGAGCTAATTGGGACATCAACACATGTAAAGCATTTGTTTACCAATATTATTAAAAAATATACTCACTTCAATTTATAGTCATTTTCATAATCATATCATTTTATAAAATATTCTAAGTTTTCAATGAAATAAATTAACTGTCTTCCCTGTGAATTTTAACAAAAATAGAGATAATCCAAAAAGTTTTATAAGCATGTTTTCCTTAATTAAGTTTTGTGCATGTAATTTTTCTTCCAATGTTGCTCCATAAATTGTAAACTTATTCTTTTATTAGAATTACAGATGTTCCTTATAGTGATTTAAATATGAAGTTAGTGGATGGTGGTTGTTTTCATTACTTTTCATGCCCTGCACAATAGTTTTTCCATAAAGACTGGAAAAGGATAATTAAAGTAATTCTATGTAGTATTCTTCTGAATTTTCATTAGAGAAAAACTATAAGGGCAATCCATGTCTGAAACTATTCATATTAAGTTTTGAAAAATCATTTTCCGGCATACATGGGTGCTTTGCTACGATATGATCAAATTACTTTTCTTTTTACATAGTAAGAGATAGTACCAGAATCCTAGTGCCACATGAAATCTATCAGACAGATAAATTACATAAATGTGCTATAGTGAAGTTATATTTATAACTTAAAATATAATTTTAGAAACAAATGTGTAGTTTACTCATTGTTACTTATCAATAAGTTTCTTCATAGCAAGATTTTCCAGGGCCTGGAAGACCATGCAAGAAAATAATTTGGGAAATTTACCACATTGTTCATAAACAGTAGGGGTACTGAGGTATCAAAGATAAAAATCAGAGGAAACAATTTGCTTTTCTTAGGGAAGCTCTCTTAACATATAATATGTTGGAACAGACCATGTATTTATATTGATGTCTCAGAAGTATTGCTTCAGCCTTATGAAAAGTAATGTGGGCTGGGGATATAGCTTAGTGGCACAAGCACCTGCTTGGCAAACAGAAGGTCTTGAGTTTCATTCCTAGTCCAAAAAAAAAAAAGCGATATGTCTAAAATAAGTAATATGTATTCCAGATTAGGGCTTGGGCAAGACTAGGTTTACAGACAATGAGAATTTTTCTATGGTAGACACAAAAACAAAACTTCTCAGTGTCATTTACAACAATCTTCTGACATGAGTTCTTTCAACTTGGAAGTGTAGTCTTTTTTAGATGGATAAATGAATTTATCAGAGTTCTGCATATTTAAGATATGCTAACAACAAATCAATTCCATATAATAACCCATAATTTCATACATATATGTTTTTAACCACAAATTTTGTCATTATAATTGGCACAATGAAATATTGTACATAATTAAAACATAGTTACTATTTCAAAAAAGCTCATAGTTTAGGGGATGAAACATTAATTCTGAGTAAATAATCATGGTGTAACATATTATACATCACAACACAATACAACAAAATGCAACATAATGTAATGTAGGATATCATATTTGTAGTAAAAATAAAGAGTATATTAAAAAGCTGTTTATTTAAATTAATACTCTGAAGTAAATAATCAGTTATGATACTGGTAGTGGAGCAAAACATTTGATGATTTCTCGGTAACTAGTATGATTTGTCCATAGATTGTATCTTGTTTTAGAGCTACTTGGCTATCATAGCCAGTTTTCCAAATGGACAGTCTCTATATATTCCACATAATACTCTGGTTAATTTGAGATACTTTAATTTAAATGTGTGATACAGAAAAACACAAAAAGTGACTTAGGGAGTTTATGATTTAACACATATTTCAGTGATCATGTCATAACACAATATTAAATCTAGTCAAGCATAGATGAAGGCATGTTGTTTAATATTGCATTTCCAGATTCTTGACAAATATTGATTTGATAGTACTGATTAATTCTTGTTCTGCATAATGCTGCAGTAGGCTGCAAAACTGTAACTTTTTTACTTCGAGAAACTCTGACTTCAAAGGATTTTTCACATATAAGAGTGAAAGCATCTCTTTGGTTTTTAGCAACTGAAACATATACTGATTTAAATTGATGCATGACTGTACTCAGCAGATTAAAACAATTTTCCTTCACAATAACAAATAAGTGCACAAGTGCCTTCTTCACATGTTCCACGTAAGGCATCGTGGTTGTAAATTTAGATACTAGATTAAAGAAATAGTGATGTTTGATAATTTTAATTTACTCTAATCATTAATAATATATGATGAAATAACATAATTATAGCTTCATTGAGATGAGTGAAAAAGTGGTAAAAATAGTAATAAGCAAAAGTTTAAAATTATAAAGTTAGCTGTGTTAATGATTTCACACACATTATTGCAATGTTATAATTCAAATGTGTTATTATTGCAAGAGTAGATCGCCATGAAAGATTTTACTTTGCATTTATATTCCTTTTATAAAAATATATGTCTATATATATCTAGCATATTCTATGTAATGTTCAAGGTAGTATTTTCATTAACAGAAAATGTATAGAAACATCATAAAACAGCAAAAATCTCAAAATAACTATCACAAGAATATATTAAAGACATAATTTATAAAATTTAAGGAATCTACTTTTAGAACTTTTTGCTATTCTTCCAAATTTTTTAAAGATATAAACATCAGGGCATTTCCAATATTATGTTAAATATTACTTCCTTATATACTGTTACTGTCCAGGAAATTTCATCTGTATTCATTATTTTGCAAGTTTAATGAACTCAACTCATATATAATTGGTTGGCTAATATCTCCATATAGTTTTCTAGCACAAAACTTAAACTACACATGCAAAAATTAATCTCTTAATTGACTCTTCCTCAGATCTCTTTCTCGTATTCTTCACCAGTTCATTTTTGTCATATCCATTTTTACACTGTTTCAAGCCAAAAGGTCAGGGGTTATTAACATTTCCAATTTCTTTGAATCCACATTGACTCTTTTAGTAGAATCTCTTGCCTAAACTACAGATAATGAAAATTACACCATTTCTCACCACCTCAAGTCATTACAAAAACTGTGGAGAAAAACAGGGAGGGAGTGGCCTGTGTACAATACAAGGGAGGAGAAGAGGCTTGTTTCCCTCTTTTGCTCTGGCTGCTGCCTTGAAGTGTTGCTCCAGTGCCATGCCACCCTGCCTTGGAACCAGCTGATTATGGACTGAAATCTCCAGAAACTGTAAGCTAAATAAACCTTTCCTTGCTTCACTTTGGGTGTCAGGTATTTTGTCCCAGCAACCAGAGAAAAGTAACCAAGACACTTCATATCTGTCAACACTGGTAACCCTCATTTACTTTCCTCATTTCATACCATAGGGTTATGCATTTTATTATGCCATTCATTTATTTTTACATTTCCTCCTTCCCTTTCAAAACCATGAGGTTTTCTAGAAAAGAGATTTTTGTAAAACTATTCTAATATCATTTCCCATCATTTAGAGCATTTCATTGACATTAGTTGGAGAAAAGTTTTAAGCACACATATGCACACTCATCTGTTGAATCAAGTTGTAACTATTTCAGACTTTATTAGATATTCTCTGACACCCTCATTCCTGTCCATAATACTTTATTAAACTGTTAGTCACTGTTAGAATTTGGGAGGAGTTCATTCTTCCCAAGTATGGGAGATTTAAAGCTGGCTAATGACTTGAAAGGAGTGTTAATCATAACTTCAAAAACTCTCACTGATTCCTAAAGTGTACATAATTTTTATTTTTCTGCACCAAGAAACCAATTTGCTCATGTCCAGAGACTTTGCCTGAGGCTAAGGTTAAGGACGGTGGCCTGAATAATCTGACAAAAGAAATTTCAAGGCAGTTGAATGTTGAGGCATGGCTATTGTTGGGGGCTTTTAGCCAGATTTATATTGTGAATCAAGAGCAAAGAGCCCAGGGTGATGATTTAAAAGGTTGTGAATTTGACCCAAAAGAAAACTCTAGTAAAGCTGTGGACTGTAAAGATAGAGCTGAGATCCATTGCTGAGAAAGAACAGAGAAATAGAAAAGATGGCCTGAAGGCAGTGCAAAAAAGCAGCAAGTCTCGAACCTTTGCAGCTTCCAAACTGCAAAAGTGAAAGACTTTGCTTTGAGGAGAAAGCCTCAGTGCACCATGTTCCAGAATGGTGGCAGAGGCCCCAAGAGGTTCCAGAATGGCAGTGGCATAGAGAATCTGTTCCTCACAATCAGGTTCAGAGTGCCCAGTGATCTAGGCACTCGACCTCTATAGCCAAGAGAGAGGAAAGCTTGGCTACTGCTCCAACTGGCAGCAGACCTCAGTGTCATCCACATGGTGCTGGTTTTAGGTGCACACAGAATGCACAAGTTCTGAGGTTGAAAAGGCCTCCACCCCGATTTCAGAAGACCTGGGAGAGCAGGCAGTGTGCCCCTGACAGGGGAGTGTGTGAAGCTGTGAGTGTGAACCCAAAGGTGCAGTAGAGACCCCAGAAGTTTGGAAAAGCCAGGAATGTGGATCATGGAAGGAAACCTGCAATGGGGGAGCAGAGCCAGCACAAGAGAGATGCCATGGGATCCGTGAGCACTAGAAGTGCCAGAGGGGTGGAACCACACAAGACCCTTGGAGCTCACAATTTGCCACAGATTGCTTCAGATGCTGGACAAGCAAATATAGGATGTAACATTTGCCCTGCTGGCTTTTGGACTTGCTTTTGTCCCAATGCTTTGTACCCTCCTGTTTGTAACTTTTGGAATGAAAATGATATGTTTCTAATGTAATGTAATGTTGATTGACTTACTGCTGGTTCTTAAGGATTGTTAAGCTGTGTTATATTGTTCAAGTTGCAAAATGGTAAGAATTAGCATGTCTTGGTATCTGGAGGCTGATTTAAAGAAATATGTCTGGTTGCCAAGTTGACAAGGGGTGGATTGCTATGGTTGATACACTGTGTCAACTGGAGCAGTTTAGAAGTTAACTGAGAGACTCAGCAGGGAGCCAGGGTTCGTTCTTTGTAAAATCCTCATCCTGTGCAAAGGAGGGCAAGGAGATTTTGTGAGTGCTACACCTGCCCTGGAGTGGGGGTGGCCTATGTACAATACAAGGGAGGAGAAGAGGTTTGTTTTTGCCTTTTCTTTTTTGCTCTGGCTGCTACTTTGAAGTGTTGCCCCAGTGCCATGCCACCCTGCCTTGGAGCCAGCTGATTATGGAGTTAAATCTTCTGAAACTGTAAGCTAAATAAACCTTTTCTTCCCTAATTTTGGGTTTCAAGTTTTTTGTCAGCAATGAGAGAAAGTAACCAAGACAAACTGTGATACTAATACATTAGTAATGATTAATCAATTATTTCAAAAAATTATTTCAGAAACAATTCTCTATATTATATCTTATTCTACATGATTTATTAATTTTGCCATTTATTCAGAAAACTTATTTCATCAGCTTGTTTTTATTTAAATGTGAAACTACTAATTTTTATAAAAGTGTCTCTTATTAGTAAAATTGAAGTAAAAATAAAAATAAATCTTAACATTTGTAAAATACCTGATAGTATTCAAAAATTGAGTGAAATAAATGCAGGCACTCTAAAATAATTTATTAATTTAAGTTTCTTTAAGTTGAATCATGTCTACTCATGAAATCTAGTTATTTCTAGAAAATGTAAACATTTCTAGAAAATGTAAAAATAAAACAAGTCTAATATATGTATATGTAATTAAAATTTATTTCAACAAAATCCAACCACTAAATCTTGTTGAAAAGTTGTCTTAAGTAATTAAAGATGAACCTACAAAAATAATTCAAATAAGTCAATCAAGACTAAAACTAAATACTTTTATAAGAACAACAAAATTTAGATTTGTGCATTAGATGTCAAACTATAATATAACAAATTCTCTAATGAAATAGAAAGTTTAAGACAGCACACAAATCATGAGTATATTAGTAGATTACACATGATTACTTATGTTTTAAAATAGCATAATGCAAAAAATGTTTTAAAAGCTATAGCTGTCCTACTCTTCATATAGGACACATAGCATATTTCTATAGTAAAAGTAATTCATGATTTCCTATTTGGGGACAATTATAAATTTTATATTCACACTTGATTTTAAGGAACTGAGAAAAACTGACTTACCTCATTTTTAATCTTTGTAGATATTAGGAACGTGATTGTTAGAGATGCAATACTAGATGACAAAAATGCAACTTCATTACTAGAGCAAAACCTTGTCTACAAACATTTTCCATAATAAAATACACCACAAATCATTTGAACCATGTATCACATTACACAGTACACAAAATGTCAATGTCATATTTTAATGAAAGATTATGATTAACAGATATACATTACACAGAAATACTTAACTCAATAGTGAATAAAATTGTTAAAGGTTTATATGATTTTTTGTAAATTAAAATATAAATATATCCTTAACTCTAATTAAGAAATTCTACATTAAAAGGGCATTCAGATCTATACCTAAAGAACTCTGCTGCCCCACAGAAAGAGGATAATTTAAAAAGCATTAATTTTAGTATGTTTGAGGATCAATTAAAGAAGGCAAAAAAAAAAAGACAAAAGAAGAAGATAATGCTTCAGGGGTGATCAATATTTCGTATTTGAATACTTATATGCAAAATATTGAAGTAAAAGCAACCCTTAGAAATACCTAGGAATAGTTTGTCTCCATATTCTAAGAAAAACATTGAAAACACTAAATCTACTTTAAAAATAGTGCAACTCTACTATAAAATGTATACGTATGTGTATGTAGAGTCCATTGGAGTGTAAGATTAATTTGTGGAAGTTTTTGACTATTTGATAGTCCGTGCTCACCATAAAATGAACATTTAAACACAGAGAGGTATTGCACATATATATGAATATTATCATGAAAAAAATGGCATGTCTATTGTGGCATTTTATTTTTATATCTTCTAAGAATTTACATTTATGAGATTCATATATAATCTTCTTACAGACATGAAATTTGCCTATTATTTCAAATGCCTGACATGAAATTTTGATGCATGCAATAAATCTATGAGTTAATCACTACATAAATTTAGCTTTGACTATTAGATTCTTGCATGCATTCTTTTAATATAATTGAGTTAGTTCTCAATATTACTATATTTGATTTAATTTTATTGATAAAAATTTTTAGGCATAGGGTATACATTTGATTTATTTTTCAAAATTTTGAAACCAGGTATAGTATCTAAGACTCATAGCTCACATTCCTCTTAGACTTACTCTTCACCTTCCTCTTATCCCAAGTATGCTTTTTTATAGCTAGAAATTTATTATACTCTATTATTGGACATATAACAGATGCACAGTTATTACAAAAATGAGTGAAACATAAGTATATATAATTGTCATAGATTTAAAACTTAGCAATGGCTTGTATTAACAATACAAACTGGATAGTAAACGTCCAGTAGATTTAGTTGCCACATATGCCACAAACAACTAAAATAACCTTAACAAAGCTGAATTATCTGTAGTGAACCTCAGTTTATTTTTTGGGTAAATGAGTTTAATTATGAATTCCTAACAGGAAAGCCAAGTTTAAATTGGTTAGTATGTAATCATTATTGTAGCATAATTTATAACTTCTTTAAGTTTTACTATTAAAAACCTATAATTTTCATTTTGTTTAATTTTTTAATTTTTTCATTTTTTGTTTAAATTCATTATCACGTCTGTCAGATATTGGATTTAAGGAAGTTTAATACTGATCTTCTGTGCTTCTCTTACTTGTGTGACATTTAATACTGTTATTCTTGATGTCTCAGCACTGGGAAGAAGCAGTGATTTTGGTCTTGGACACTGATCAAGGAGTGACAGTTGCTGTCAAAGCTGGAGGGAGAGATAAAATATTCCGAGAACACAAACAGGTAGATCGGGGCTTTGGCGTTAGAGAAGGCAGAGTTGCAGTATCATGGAAAAATTCTCAACATATTAACTGGGGAGCCAGAATTTTTGCAGAAATTATTGGAATGAAGCAAAGCGTTTTGGAGAAGCTATTGATAAAGATTTATTTCTTAATGTGAATTTCAAGCAATTTCATAAGAAAAAGCTGATGACTTACTGGAAATGTCCAGGGCTCTGAGTCAAGTGGCAAGACATTCCAGGAGGTGTTTTGAAACTGCAGATGAGCACCAGAGCACAGAACAAGAACTCAGACTACAAAATAAGCTGTTAACATACATACAAAACCTGAAAAATTCACTTATTTCTAAATAACTATTTATTTAAAACTCTCTTTATTAAGTTTATTGCATCTAACCTTATGCAGGAAGAAATATAGCATCCTAATTCCTACCTATGGGTCTGAAGTTTGGTTTGAATTGTCATATTACCAAATGTAGCAATGACAGCAATGACCACTGTCCTTTCCTGAGCACTTAGATTATTATCACAACTAGCTTGCCGTGATCTATTTCTTGATCCTGAAAACAAAACTCCTCTGAAAAGTCCATTCCTCTAACTTCAGATATTTTTATAGCAAGCACTATGGTTTCCTCTGCTGCAACCAAAGAAGATTCCCCTAGGGAATGAGTAGTTTTTATTATTATTTTTTTCCTTAAAATAGTACTGGGGATTGAAATAAGGGTCTTAGAAATAAACTGCCTTTAAATCAGTAAGATGCCTAGGCTAGTCTATTTATTTATTTTTTTCCTTTTGACACAGCATCTTGCTATGTACTTTAGGCTGGCCTTGAACTCACTGTGAGGCCCAGGCTGGCCTCAAACATGCAGTAGTCTTCTGCCTTAGTCTTCTGAATGCTGGGGCTGTGATTACAGGAGTGTGTCACCATGCCTAAGTCCTAGGCTTTTATTGAACTTTAGATACTTTAACATCTGCTTGTCTGTGTGTGGGGATCACAGGAATTTATCAAGCCTTCCTCCAAATATTGCTTTGCAGTTAAGTTACTAGCCAAGACACTAGTCACTTGGAATTCTAGTTATTAGAATGATTCAAATATATATTTTTCAAAATTAATTCCCATTGTCATTAATAAATCCTTTATATAATGACAAATTACACATGCTGAAAAATTGAATTGCAAACTATCCTTTTACCTAAATGGTTAATTTCAGATGTGTGAGGCCCTATACACTATAAAATTTGTGGAAACTTCCAATAAGAAAAAGGAATATAAAGTTTGTTCAATATGTGAATACTGATTTAATTTTAAAAAGCAATTCATAACAAATTTTAAAATTGAATAAAGAGCCAGGCATACAGCTCAGTGGCACAGTGCCTGCCTGCCAAGCGTGAGGTCCTGAGTTGAATTCTCAGTTGAATTATGTTTATATTTACCAAACATAAATAAACAAATAAATAAAATCTGACTGCTTAACTTGATCACATTCAGACACATACTTTTATTGTTATTGTTATGATTATAATTAGAATTATGATTTTGTATATTGCCAAGGCATACATAACAGAACTTATAACAGACTTTTAGGAAACAGTAAAGTATTAACAATATATATAGTCGACAAAATGGTCAGGTACTTGGTCCTAGCAATTATAAAGTTGATTAGCACAGTACCTGATAGGACGGTATATTTTCTTTTCCACATTTTTAAATTACACTCTCTTTTATTTTCTTCTTCATGTAATACAAACTTTATAAAAAATACTTTGTATAAAGAAATTGGAAAAAGCATACAGTATTTTCTAACATCATAATTAACTGATTTTAAAATGATCACTGTTATTGACAGCTAATTTAGAAAAGCTTCTTTCAGTTTTATAAGTCATTATTAGTAAAACTACACGGTACATTTCTCAGTGGTTTCTTCACTGAAATATTCTCTGTATCCTGGGACTGTCTTCTGAGAATTCTAACTCTGTGTCATCCACAGGAATAGACTCAGTCACCTCTGTACTGCAGATTATTCAACTACAGTGGTCCTTACTGTCCCTGCCTCTCCTGATTGACAGAGGGCAGCACCCAGTGGCCATAAACTAGTGCTGAGTATTCCTATGTGATCCTTCTTCACAGAAGCAAATGTATAGTTGGATGTTGAATAGGCCACACTAGGGAGAGTATATTGCTGAGAACCAGGTAGTTATAAAGGCTGTGCCAACAAATCAGTGGGCAGAGGAGCCCCGAGTGTCTGGCTCATCCCACTTTCATTCACTCATTCACGGGTACAGCAATTAAAGTAGCAAGAGATTTATCTGCCTTTCACTATTTCTAAAGTACATGCCCAGGTAAACAATTTGATCTCAGCTGTATTAACTTTTCCTTTGTGTGCACAAAGGCGACCCATTAGGCTTCAATTCTCCTCTGGTCTCCCACATTCCAACACTCTTCTTCCAGCCTCTGACTGTAGGTTATCCAGCTTGGAATATTGCTTCAATAGATGTACACAATGTGTTCTGTTCAAATCACAGTGATTAATATGGTCATCTCATTATTACTTCATGTTTAGTAATTTCTTTCTCCCTTATAGTTATTTATAAATGTATAACTTACGATTTATAGTACTCACATTGCTAAAAACACAAAAGGACTATTTCTAACTTTGTTTTAAAGCCTGTTAATCACACTCCCTCTGACTCCCTTCCTAGCCTGTACTTTATCTAATCTACATTTGGATAAACTTTTTAAAACTTTCACATATGGAAGGTGTAGCACCCCATATTTTCTTTCTTTGTCTAACATACTAAACTTAACATAATGTCATATAATTCCATTCTTTTTTTTTTTTCATTAAGCAAATGCAAGGATACAGTTTTTGTTATGGCTGAATAATAATCCATTGTGTATATATACTACATTTTTGTCTCTCCTGAGGTTAAAATGAGCTTAGTATAGAGATTTCTCATAAAACTAAAACTAGTCTTACCATATACACCAGCTTTCCAAATTCTGGGTACTTAGGCAAAGGAAATAAAATCAACATATCAAAGAGAAATCAGGGCAGCTATTTTTACTGCTGTACTATTTATTTATTTATTTATTTTTTGCAGCACCGGGGATTGAACTCACGACCTTGCGCTTGCCAGGCAGGTGCTTAGGCCACTGAGCTAGATCCCCAGCCCTGCTGTACTATTTATAATAGCTAAGATGCAGAATCAGAACAGATGCCTATCCTTATTTTTTAATACAAAGTACAAAAGAAGCTAATGAATGAAAAGATGAACTAAACTTTTCAAGTCATTTATTAGTTTAGATAAAATTCAAATTCATCCATACTGTACATATTAATAAGACAATATGAAGGGTGAATGAAGAAACAAAATAAACAAACTAAGGCAGTTGTTTCTGCTAAATCAGTTTTAATCAGCTTGCACTCCCTATTCCCATATCCTTAGAACATGTGGATTTTAGTATCTACCTATAAATGTTATATCTCCACAGTCATAGAAATGAAGACAAATAAGTTAACATTTTGTTAACATTTGTATATGCTATATATATGTTAGAAAAAATAAAATGAAAACTTCTTCAGGAGTGTATTTTTTCCTGTAATCTTTTAAATATTAAACGATTATGTCAATAGAATATTAAGTTATACTCTGGTACATTCTGGTTAGAATGAAATAGAAATATTTTAAAATATTTCATCTTCACCCAAATTAAATATTATATACTTTAACAATTATAATCATAGGCATATATTAAAAGTTTAAAGTTATTTTAATGACACACAAATCTGGATTGTTCTGGTGACTTCCTGTACTTTTTTTAACATGCTGCTTAGATAGCTGGTCGATCTGGACCCAGTTAGTTTACATGGGGAATCTGATATACGCAGCCTGATTTTTTAAGCTGCCAGTTTCTCCCAAAACAATTAATACGCACATTTTGGTACATGTGTTTACATTTCCTTGTTACCTTGCATGTAGATCAATAGATAAATTAGTCATCACATAGGAAAGCAAAGTGTTCTCTAGTCCCTGTTAAACTAACTTATAAATACATATTTAAGACAGAGGAATAGTATTCCCTCTTGAAGTTTTCTTGCTGCCATGCTAAGTCACGGTAATATACACAGAAAGGTCCATTTGTGCTGGATTCTTGGCCATTAAGTATACAGACAATTATGTAGAGCTTAGCTTCTTAGACATTAGAGTGTAAAAAACAGTGTCTGTGTTATTTTACGCTCTTTAAGGTTTTCCCCCCAAAACTCTGTCTTTCCTCAATGTGTAAATTTTTAATGTGTATTTTTGATCTCTGAACAACTAATATAAAATATGTAAAGTCTCACTGAAAAATGTTTTCTTCCTAATGAGCACATAAACTGCTGAATACATATGATGAAAGCAAAAGTGAGCATTTCCACCTCTACTTACTCATTGAAAGATGCTTTTTTTCTCCATTAATAGCCAGTTTGACATAAAGCTACAAAGCTTTATGGTTTTTCAATGTAGGAATATTTTTTTCTATTGACTAGTGTCCAAAGACAGACAAATTCTGAAAATTTGATTAACTATATTTGCTTGTCAATTTACTAGTTTGTGTTCATTAAATATATTTGCTCATTAATTAGTTTGTGTTAATTCATTAAATGTTTAAGTAACTGTTAGTACTTTTGTGATAGTATGATGCACTTTCTAAATTTCCCAAGTGTATTATGGAGATATGGTTGCATGTTACAGCAGGATTCATAACAATAACAATAAGGAATATGCTCTTCCTACAAAGATGTATATAACAAAGTCAAAAATATCTGTTTTAAAATATCATTTTCTTTTCTTTTTAAGATACAGATTACATAGAGAAAATGTTGCTGAGTTTTGTTTCAGCTGCACTATAGGAAAAGCCTGGTAGCTGTCACTTGAGTTCTTGCAGCAACAAAAATCTCAACAAAATAAAAATCAGTGAGTTTCTTACAAATATCAGATATCCAGAAGGTAAATTGCAACTATGAAATTTAGAGTCAGAGATGAATTTAGACTCACAGCTAAGTTCTGCTTTTCTTTCTCTGAGGCTGTTGGAATCATAAACTAATGAAAATACTTAAATTGTAATTATGACAAATGGCTAAGTGTTAACAGTTTGAGGAGTTAGAAGTTACTTAGCTGAAATCTTGGAGAATTACTAAAATGCCAAATATTACCCCTAGAAACCTTGCCAAGTTCTCATGGTTAAGAATCCAAAATTTTTCCTAAATCGTGACCCACTTTTAGGCATACAGGATACACAAGGGAAATGCTAGTTTAAATTACAATCTGGCTGCAAAATATAGTGCTAAAAGAATGAAAAGATGCCACAGAATGTGAAATAACACTTTCAAAACATGTATCTGAAAAAATTTGATCCGCAATGCAAAAATTTTTAAATCTAACATTAAGAAAATAAAGAATCCAATTAAAATTAGTCTAATGATCTGAATATGAAATGAGAAAAAATCATATAGTTACAATTTAAATTTAAAAAACTACAGTAAATGGCACGTTGCCATTATTTTCCTTCAAAAAGTTTCCCCACAGTTTCAACAAGTTTGTTTTATTCTTCCCACTCTCTAAAGCAGTTCTGGAAGCCCTTTTTCAAGAGGGTGTTTATGCTATGGAATTGAATATACAGTAAACACTGACGAAACATGACAACTCATGACAAGTCAGACTCCTTGTCTACTTTATTCACTGGATCTTGTGCTATGTGACCTCCACAAATTCAAAATGGATTCTATGGTTTCGACATAGCTTTGTAGGCATGCAAGATACAAATGTTTGGGTCAAGGAGACTGCCATCCGAATTTCAAAACATGGTCTGGGAAGTTAGGCAGTGTTCCTCTGAGAGGGCACTACATGAAGAGGAGTAATGGAAATATTAATTACTGTAATAATTCTTTTTTGTTATTTCAATATTCACAGTATTTTTCAATCATACCTTGTAGATACCACACCAAAGGGTACGACTATCTGGCAAGTTAAGCAGAATATTTCCAACAACATTTTCCATTCTATAAATACAAATTAACAAAACAATGCTATGCAACTACACGCTACTAAAAGGTTTGAAATCTAAAAATGTGGCATTACCAATTGCTGGTCAGAATTTAGAGCTGCAGAAACTTCATTGATTGGTGTTACAATTGAAAAAGTGGGTTACTTTGAAGGTAGTTTAATAATTTCTTACCAAATTAAAATACGCTTAAAATCTAGTGACTGTGGTTATATGTGTTTTCCAATTGCTTTATATAGATAGAATTGTTTACGTATGTGTTTTATGAATATATTTATATGTATTGCTTGGTCTACAGATGTCTCTTGCTCTTTCCATCTTCTCAGAAATACCTAAATTCTTAAAGTAAAAAAATTTTTACTGAGCGCTCCGATCTTGGTTTTTATTTTTCATTTATTCATTTTTTACTTATTTTTTATTTTATTTTATTTTATTTTATTTTATTTTATTTTATTTTACTTTATTTTTGTCTTTTTGAGACAAGGTCTTATTATGCAGTTCAAGCTGGTCTTGGGCTCACTTTGTAGCTGAGGCTGGTCTTGAACTTGAACTGATCCTCCTGCCTCAGCCTCCCAAGTGTTGGGATTACAGGTATGAGCCACCACCCTTGGCTTTATTTTTATTTTAGAGAGAATAAAACCAAACAAAATAAAACAGAATAAAGCCAATCAAAACAAAACAGTGAAAGTGATATAGGACTTCAAAACAGGATGATAGGAAATTAACAATGCCTACCATAATGCCTCTTGCTATCTTCAAAATTGCTGGCCATACCATCAGACATAATAAAATCAAAGACAACAGAACGGAATAAAACCAACCAAAACAGAACATTGAGTAAAACAAAACAATAAAATGGAGCAATACACAGTAGTGAGAATAATATTGGATTTCAAAAACAAAATAGAAGAAATCCCCCATATTTGCTATACTGCATATTATTATCCTCTCAATAGATGTTCAGACTACTAGCTGTAGGCTTGCAAAGTCAATCAAACACAACAAACATTAAGTTGTTTTTGTACCTCAGTTGCTAACAACTCAGCCTGCCTTCCTCCCAATCAGCCTGTTTCTTTTGGGGTGGGGGGTGTTGGCTCATGGGAAGGATGAATTGACTTCTTGCTCCTCCTCTGGGACCCACATGGCTTCCACCAGCTCATGGGGGGCTCACATCTTGGTTTTGAATGCCACCCTCTAAGGAAAGGAACAAGTGATTCTTAGAAAAACAGTTGGTGCTGCAGTTGAAGCATACAAAACGAGTCTGAATTTCTACATAGTTCCAAAGAGTAAGAGTCTGTTAAAAAAAATATGTTGAAAATATGTTAGCATGATCTAAGTAAGTTATTCAATAAATAAGTGGAAGAAAAGTAACTCTTGTGTGAGGAAAAATTTCAAGTCTTTAGTAGATATTCAGGAAACGGAGCATGATTCTTCACTACCAGGGTGTCAATTTGCTTACAGAGTTCCTGCCAAAGAGTACAAGTGTCACTGCATTTAGAATGAATTTACAGTGAAGAAATTTGACAAATATTATCTTACCAAGGTTATCAATATTAACATAACAATTACAAATCATCTTTGTAATATGTATATTTGCATGGTGTGACAGAGATGGAATGTTACTCCTGTGATCCTCTTCCCTAAAGCAAATATTTCTTATCCTTATCCTTATTTCCAATGAAAATTTTCAGATATATTTCAGCTTGAGATCATTTTACAAAATACTTGATAAGTGCTCGTAAATACTGTCAAGGTTTCCAAAGCCAAGGAAAAGTTATCACAGTCAAAAGAAGCTGAAGCACTCATCATTGTTAACAACATGGCATCCAGCATGAGTTCACAGGAGGTAAAAATTAAGTAAACTGAAAATATGGACTCTACTGAATACTAATCATGCACATGAGTTCATTAATTATTAAAAATATATCATACTTACGTAAAATGCTAACAGGCCTAACTGGGAGGTGGGTAGATGAGAACTCTTCAGACTTAGCCTTATGGATGTTTCTTTTTTCATGTACACACAAGACATAATGAAAATAAAGTTTCCAACATTTATTCACTTTGATGCAGGAATCCTTTTATTTTTCTTTCTACATGTTGTACTTCCTTTAATAGACACACTAGAGCAGATTTGCTAATCTTTTCATGGTCATGTGAATTATGTCTAATTTTTAACTTTCCCAAATAAAGTTCTGTCACATATTTTATGAAGAATTCTTCATGTGGCCTGCATACATATGGGGAAAATAGCTAGAAGTGGAATAGCTAGGCCCCTGAAATAGATGTATAACAAAACTGTTTTGAAAGTACAGAATTTTATATTTCTTCCCAATACAAAGTTTCTATAACACATACCAATATTGAGCATTGTATTTTCTTTAATTTTAACCATTCCAATATGTGACATTATTGCTTTTTATTGTGGTTTGAGTTAGTATTTCTCTGATGACTACTCATTGAACATCTTTTTGTTTGCTAATGGCCATACACGTATCTTCTTCCACGAAGTGTCTTTCAGACATTTTCTGCATTATTTGTAGGGCTCTTTTTACTTCTCAGAAACTAAGTTAATCAACATTTTATTCATTCTAAATAAAAGTTTTATAACAAGAACGTATTGTAATTTCAGTCAGTGGTTGAGTTTTTAAATTTGTCAAAATTATCTTACCCAAGATAGAAGTTTTTCACTTTGGTTATCTCATTTATCTTTTTATATTCTTTAAAGTTTGTGTTTTCATGTCCTAAGAAATGTTTACAAACTCTATGTTCAAAATTTTCTATTTTCCCCATAATATTTTTTTATTATTTATTTATTATTATTTGTGGGTGTGGTTTTTTGAGACAAGGTCTCCTGGTTTAGCCAAGGCTGACCTCAAACTCCCAGCAATCCTGGCTCAGCCACCCAGGTCCTGCAATAACAGGCGTGTGCCACCCCACCCAGTTTCCCATGACATTTTATATAGAGCGTTTGTGCAATTCAGATCAATTATCTGAATTTTTCAAGTGAAGTTTCAAGTGAAGTTTTGTTTTTTTTTCCCCTGCTATGGAATTGATTGCAGGCCTATATGTTCTAGGTGAGTGCTCTGTCATGGAGCTACAGCTCCAGTCTCAAAGGAAGTTTTACATATGATATAAACTCAGTATGTTTCATTTATTTATTTCATTTTCCAAAAGGCTTTCCAATAAGTTATATCAAAAATGAGGGTTTTTTTCAGTTTAAATAACTTGTCACCTTTTTGAAAAGTAACCAAAAATGTATAGCATTTTCAGAGTCTCTATTCTGATCTTTTTTATATTTACCTTTATCACAATACTACCCTCTTTTAATTATTATTTTTTGGTGGGGGTACCAGGGATCGAACTCACAACCTTGCATTTGCCAGGCAAGCGCTTATGCTGCTGAGCTAACTCCCTGGCTCTTTAATTACTAATCATGCATCTTTACTCTTAAAATCATGTGACAGAACACTCTTGGCTGTTTTCAGTCTTGAAAACAGTTTAGATTATATAAGTGCTTATATATATAGATTCGTATGAATTTTGGATCAATTTTTATATAAGCTTTAGAACAATTCATCCATTTCCAAAGAAACATATTGCATGCATTGCAATTGAGATTGTGTAGATGAATTCCAAGAACATGTCATTTAAATATGTTGAGTGAATTAATTCTTGCATAAAATGTTTGTTTTCATTTACTTAGTTCTTAATTATGCTCGGGAACATGTCTGGGAAATACTTTGCGAAATACATGTTTAGTTGATTTATTATATTGTAAGTAATTTGGGGTCAGATTAAGTGATGTATTTTAAAATTCCCCTTCAAATATATGTTATTACTGTATTGAGAGTAGAGATCATGCACAATATATTCTGTTGGGTTTTGATAAATCGGTATATAGACTGTAATAAATTTTCTGTATATGCCATAGGATGCTTAGCCATGGTATAATGACTTCTGTGATCTAAGACAATTTTACTTTCCTCTTTTATGCAATTGTGTATTTTCCTCCTCATGTATGCTCTTTATCTTATTTAAGTGGTTAAAACCTCCAATAGTTTGATTAATGAAACTTGTAAAGTAGTGAGATTGTATACTCTTTCTTAGATTCTTACTGCAGAGAAATCACTCCATTTCTTTAACCATTAAAGCATAGATGTGTGTGTGTGTGTGTGTGTGTGTGTGTTTGTGTATGTGTGTGAATGTGTGCAGGTGTGTGCACATGCATTGCAGGTTTATAATACTGGGCCCACTGGCAGGTCAAAGAAGATCTTCAGTTGTTGTGATTCATCTATGTTGTGTGTAAAAAGCAGGTTTTCTTTTTGTTGACAACCAGTATTTCACAAATGAAAGTGCCACAGTTTATCTATTTAAAAGTTGATAAATTTGAGGCATATGCCCAGTGTTTATTCATTTAGGAACAAAAACTCCTAAAACAGTGCCATAAAATTTTTGTATACATGTTTTCATTTCTCTTGGAATTTTTATTTCCCTATAATTCTGATTCCTAGTTTTTATAAGTGTTTTTCTAATTTTCAAAAAGAAATAAAACCTGTCAAACTATTTTCCAAGTTCTCTGTATCAATTTGAATTTTGTTCAGCCTTGTGTAAAAGTTGCAGCTGCTCTGCATCCATGCCAGCAAGTGATGGTGCTTTAGTTATCTTGTCATTAAATTATTAACCAAAATTATTGAAAATGTTTTTATTTATAGCTTTATGTGAAAATTATTTTAAAGTTTCTGTTGTTTTGGATAGTCCACAAATAAATTATCTGTGGAAATTTGGAAAGAAAGCAACTGAAAATTAGGAGTGTTTTTCTCTTTTTTACTTAAAACTCATACAGCAAATGGTTTTTCTCAGCACGTAAATTACACAATGCAGTTTTGGAGAGTGTATATTCATCTACTGAACATTTTTATTCTCAAATGTATGTGAGAGATAATTATGCAGTATAGCATTTTTCTGTGATTTATATTTAAGGAAAGCTTCTTAATGGCTATATGTTTATAGTAAGTTATACCTGCCATAATTATAAATCATTACCATAAAACAACTTTTAAAACAACCACAATCACACATAAACACACTCCTTAAAGAATATGCTTACGAAAAGGAACTCAATTTGCAAAATGAAAATATTCAGAAAGGTATTTTTTACTGAAATTTTGATGATATGGTCTGGCTTTCAAGTTATATAAAAGATATAGAAAACAACTCCACCACTTGTTGTTTTCAGTTCTAAATCGTAATGTAACATAATTGAAAAAATTAGTCTCTTATACTATATGTCAGTGCACTGAAATGTAGAGTTAGGCTTACCAAAAGTCCAGAAATTAAGCTAAATTGTACTCCTGAAAGAAATAAGAAATGAATGTGTCATATTCTGAGTATAGAAATGGGTGAAAGTAATGGTTAACATACATTTTCCTGATCTTACTCTACAGACACAATGCAGGGAATTCTCTATGAATGCAGTAATCATTGCAAACATCCCAACAGCTTTTAAACAGGTGATTGAAAAAAAAAAGAAATTATTGTGGGAAGAATTCAATGATTATGAAGAACACTGTATTGGACATTGTCACTAATAAAGCACAATTACAGAGCTTTACCTTTATATATAGAAACAGAAATGCAGAAGTAGTTGTGACTGGGTTGTCCTGTAGGAGACAAAAGATCCTCTTTTCTCAGTAGTGAAGAAGTGTTGAAGGTGGCCTCTCTACTTTCCTGTAGCCTTGAAGTTGTCCATGAAAGGTGAAGAAGTTAAAACTATAGATTTGGATAGACAGCAGATTCATGGGGCGAGGAAGTGATGCATATCTGTAAGAGGAATTCAGCATAGTGTTCCTAGTTGGCGGGTGTCTTGGTTATTTTTCTCTCACTGCTGGGACTAAGTATCCCACACCCAAATGAAGGAAGGAGAGGTTTATTTCGCTCACTGTTTGTGGAAATTTCAGTCCATAATCAGCTGGTTCCAAGGCATGGTGAAATGACATAGGGGCAACACTTCAAGGCAGCAGCCAGAGTGAAAGGGGTAAAAAAAACAAGCCTCTTCTCCCTTATACTATATGCAGGCCACCCCCCTACCCCCCAGGGCCGGTGTAACACTCACAAAATGTCCTTGCTTTCTATTGTACAGGAGGAGGATATTTACAAAGTAAGAACCCTGTCTCCCTGCTGAGTATCTCAATTAAACTTCTAAACTGCTCAAGTTGACACAATGTATCAACCATAACAATTCATCCCTTATCAACTTGGCAGCCAGACATATTTCTTTAAAGTAGCCTCCAGATACCAAGACATGGTAATTTTTAACATTTTTCAATTTGAACATTATAACACAGCTTAACAATCCTTAAGAACCAGCATTAGGTCTATCCACATTATATTACATTAGAAACACAACATTCTGTCAGTGGCCCCCCCAAGACTCATGCACATCCCTTTATGCAAAAGGCATTTAGTCCAGCTGCAAGAGTTGCCAGAGTCCTAACAGTTTCAGCATTGCTGAAAAGTTCAAGTCTCAAGTTTCCTCCAAGATGGAAGGCAAACTCTTTGCTGTACAAATGAAAACAAAGCTAAACACTTCCAACGTGCAATGGCACAAGATAAACATTACCATTCCAAAAGTTACAAATGGGAATACCAAGCACTGGAACCAAAACAATTCCAAAAAAAGTCCCATAGTTTGTTGTCCAGTGTCTGGAGCAATCTGTGCCAAATTGTAAACTCCAAAGGGCTTGTGTGGTTACACCCCTATGGCACTTCTGGTGTTTTTTTGTTTTGTTTTGTTTTGTTTTTGCGGCACCAGGAATTGAACTCACAATTGAACTCACAACCTTGAGCTTGCTGGGCAGGCGCTTAGACCGCTGAGCTAGATCCCCAGCCCTGTTTCAGGGTCTCACTATGGGAGACCCTGAAACAGGGTCTCACTATGCCTTTCAGGCTGGGCTTGAGCTCACTTTGTAGCCCAGGCTGGTCTGGAACTCACAATGATCCACCTGTCTCAGCCTCCCGAGTGATGGGATTAAAGGCGTGAGCCACCACGCCCAGCTCACTTCTGGTGGTTTTAACTCCCACCGCTTTACTCTTGGGCTTGCTCTGTTCAGTCTTTGCTGCTTTCCTTAGATAATCCATGCTCCTGACTTTTTTAAACTTCTGGGGTCTCCTCTGCACCTCTGGCTTCATACTCACAGCTTCACACACTGTCCCATTAGGGGCACACTACCTGGCCTCCCAGGTCTTCTGAAATCAGGGTGGAAGCCTTTTCAACCTCAGAACTTGTACTTTCTATATGCACCTAAAACCAGCAACATGTGGATGACACTGAGGTCTGCTGCTAACTGGAGCAGTAGCCAGGTTTTACTTTCTCTTGGCAGTAGGGGTCCAGGGTCTAGATCACTGGGCACTCTGAACCTGATTCTAAGAAACAGATTGTCTATGCCACTGTCATTCTGGAACTTGTTGTGGCTGCTGCTGCCATTCTGGATCATGGTGCTCTTTGGCTTTCTCCTCCAAGCAAAGTCTTTGACTTTTGCAATTTTGAAGCTACAACCCAGGGGGACTTGCTGCCTCTTCCTGTGATGCCCACGGGCCATCTTTTTTATTCTGTTCTTTCTCAGCAATAAAGATCTCAGTTCTGTCTTTACAGTCCACAGCTTTACTGGAGCTTCCTTTCTGGTCAAACTCACAATATTTTAAATCAACATGTTGGACTCTGTGCTCATGGTTCACAACATAAATCTGGCTAAATGCCCCCAACAATAGCAATGCCACCACCTCAGCATTCAACTGCCTGAAATTTCTTGTCAGATTAATCAGTCTGCGATCCTCAATCTTAGTTTCAGGCAAAGTCTCTGGACAAGAGCAAAATGCAGACAATCTTTCTACCAAGCCATAGCACACATCATCTGGATGTAACAACCAATGTAGTCCTTCTTCTCAGCAGAAACCTCCTAGGCCTGGTCCTTATTGCAGGCTTTCTGTCAGCCTTCTGGTCTGAGCTCTAACCAGAATCTCCCCTACAGAACAGCCTAAGCTGTTCCACCTCTTTGCATTCAGGTGACATCTCCAAAGCTTTCCAAACTCTTCCCACAGCCATTCCCCAAAGGCTCTTGAACCACATAGTGAGGTGCATTCACAGCAATGGCCCCATTTCTCTGGTACCAAATTCTGTCTTACTTACTTTTCTCTCTCATTGCTGGGACAAAACATCTGACACCCAAAGTGAAGCAAGGAAAGCTTTATTTAGCTTATAGTTTCTGGAGATTTCAGTTCATAATCATCTGGCCCCAAGGCAGGGTGGCATGGCAACACTTCAAGGCAGCAGCCAGAGAAAAAGGAGGGAAACAAACCTCTTCTCCTCCCTTATATTGTACACAGGCCACACTCCTCCCTTCAGGGCAGGTGTACCACTCAGAAAATCTCCTTATCCTCCTTTGCACAGAATGAGGATATTTACAAAGTAAGAACCCTGGCTCCCTGCTGAGTCTCTTAGTTAAACTTCTACACTGCTCAAGTTAACACAATTTATCAACCATAACAGTGGGGAGGAGAAACAAGGTCTAATCTCAACAGAGAAATTAAAGTCTACCATTGCTTAGTGGGAGAGAACTCATCACCACTGAGGTATATTACATTTTTTTATGAATCAATAAAATAAATCAAGAGCTGAAGTCTTGATTTAAATAGGAAATATTATCTATATTTTTGAGGAACTTGCCATTTTAAAATCCATTTTGTGTATCAGAAGGATGTGAATTCTTGGCATCTTGAAGATAGTCCTATGGCAGGAAAGATTCTATGATGTTCTTCCAAATCTCTCCTGTTTTGGATACATGATGTATATTGCCTACTCACACCTTGAGTGTGGATGGAAAACATGAAAATGAGTCCGTCATTCCTATGGTTAACTTATTAATTAATTGACTTTTAAGCAGAGAAATGGAAGACTATTATGAGGAAAGCTGACCTAATTAGAGGAGCCTTTAAAATATGTCTCAAAAGTTTAATTCACAAAGATGATCTCATCTAGACTTTGAAAGAGAAAGTTATCAAATGACTGAAGGTTACAAGAAGTACAATGGCTACAAGTCCTAAAGAAATCAACCATCCGAGATCGACCTCTAGTTAAAAAGTAATAAGAAATCATAATCTTCAGTCCTTCATACAACTGATCAAGAAAAATTGTGAAAACTCCAGTTAACTTGGAAGACTCCAAGACTCAAATAACATGATGTTCTTGGCCGATGATGGATTTTAAGCTAACTTAACCTTGTGAAAAGGATTGTTATATTGTTCCAGGATGCTGGGCCTATGGTAACAAGTAGAATATTGGTATATGGTATACCCCTGCTAAGTCACAGTTCCAAGTTTTTAGACCTCAGTAGTTCTCAGATTTTTCCTTAGAACCTATCAATTGTTCTCAGGTAACCACAAATTGTTTTTTTGAGGGAAGGTTTGCAAGCAGCCAACCTGATAGAGCTAATCCCTTCTCCCTGCTGCTGTCCTGTAATACACCTTCAGCAGATGTACCTGCATTCCATCATCATAATCAGTTACTGCACCATGGGAAGCTATCTCCAGTGTTCTTAGGTTTGCTCTTTCTTTATCCCTAAGATGCCAGAAGAATACCCTGCACCTTACAGGATGTATTAACACAGTATTTTATTAAATTAAAGTATATAACTGGGGAAGACATAACTTATTTAGGATTTAAACCATAAAATTCAGCACTGGCAGGCATTTTCTGACCATATATGAAATTTGAAGTTTTTCACAACTTGTGAGTACTCCAGAAACTTAACTCCCATGAATTCTGGGGGTCCATTGTGTTTTTAAATGGTTTAGTATGTGGTGATATATAATGCAGTTATGTAGAAATAAGTTAATAAAGAAACCGCAATATCTGATATAAATATTCTGATTTAAATATTTAATGATTTAATACAGAATGTATATAGAAGGTACAAACATGTGGGTGCTCAGAGATGGACACTGTAAAGAAACTAGAAGTGTTTAAAGAAAAAAGCAGCACGACAGAAAATGGGAAAATCCTCTGAGAATCATTAGACTTGCCAGATAAGAAAAAACAAAACACTGAATTTGAAGACAGAAAAATAATAATTATGCAAAATAAAGTATAAAGAGTGACAATAAAACAGAGGAAGGAACAAAGTATTCTTTAGACAGTGGGGAAATATTTCTGAAACAATAACAAATGGCACCAATAAACCTGCTTATTGAGTCACAGTTGGAGAAGCAAAAGAAATGGAGTCAAAATATTTGAAGAGCTGATACCAGGAATTGCGAAATATTAAATGAAATGAACACAAAGGAGTATATTCAAGAAATCAAGAAGATTAGATAAAAATAAAAACTGGGATACCTCTTCTAAAATGTGGGAAAAGTAGATTGTCTTAGATTAGTCTTTTAACAGGAAAAAAATTGTCTGAATAGCTTATAAAAACAGAAAATTATTTCTCAAAATTCTGGAGGCAAATCAGTTCAAAAATAAGGTACTGACAGCTTTGGCAACCAGTAGGGGACTGCCTCCTCTTCATACATACCTGCATGTCTCTATAACTTCATACTGGAGAATAAGTCTCTGGGGCTTCTATTTAAAAGATACCAATTCCAGTAATGGGGTCTCTGCCTTTTTATAGCCTAATCCTTTCCACTTCCAAAAACCCATTTATGAACACCATCATGTTAGGGACTGTGTTTCAATGTGAGTTAGGTGTCACTTAAACAGTACTTAGCACAGGTTTAAGGGACAATCTGAAACCAACCTGAGAAGCAGAAATATTACACAAGTGTATTTGTTTTCTATTGCCATGTAACAAGTTGTTACAAATTCATTTACTTAAAACAGCACACAGTTAGGAATTTATCACATTTTTCTGGTGCTTCAGATTTCTTGCAGTCTAAAATTTTCAGCCAGGTTGTTGTTTCATTCAAAGCTTAGAATTTTTCTCCAAGCTCAAAGTTGAAAATTTGCAAGTGTCTTTGTGGTTTAGAATAGTATTTGTTCCCATTTACCATATCTTTGTCTATCCCTGGAAAATACTTTGATTATAGTAGTTTTACAACAATTTGATTCCTTTCCATGATATTTTAAATTCTTACAATGATGAGTAAAACCTCTTTTTTCTTTTACCAAATCTTAATTATTTAACTCATTTTTTTAAAAAGTAGGAGAATTTTGAAGTACACAATCCATAATAGATGAACTTATCATGCTTCCCTGTATAATTTTTCCCCTGACAAGTAAGTAGCATTCAGGTTTTATCACATGCAATGTGTTTGGCATTCGATTTTTGTGATTTCAAATCACTGAAGGTGATGCTCATGTTTTTCATCTCTCTTTTATTTTTCTCCATATCTTCAAGCACTTCTGTGCTGCCAAATTTTGAGAGAGAGTGGCATTTGAGCTATTGCTTATAATAAAGCATTTGACCGTCTCAGCTGGAGTGGAGATGATTGACAGTGATGAGATCTAGTCTTACACAACTTTATTTGACATGGTTCAGCAGTCAAGTTCATCTCTCTTCTTTACAGGCTACAGTAAATATTGATAAGTAAAATATTGGACAGGTAGATATTTAATTATTACTGAGGCTTTTCAGGCAAATGTGAAGCAAACATAAAATCCTAGAAAATGTACCCAGCAGCCATGTTGAACTTTTGTAGAAGTGTAGAAATTGCTAGCCACTTTATTCACATAAGCCAAAACAATTCAAAATCTGTAGTTTTAAAGAGCTTTTAACATCCTGCCCTCTCATACTACACAAATGTTATTTATAAAGGAGAGATTATAAAATCTAATTTTTATAACTTCTCAAAATGTGACTAAATTTTATGCGGTAATATTTCTGAACTTCTTAGTATTAAAATTCCATCATTTTACTGTATTTAATTTTCAGTGCATGTTTTTGCACATATTGAAAAACTACCCACATTATGTTTACATTTCTAACTAATTTTTCCTATTTGTTTGATTGTCTCATTGCAGTTTACAACTTCTAACTCAATATTAACTAACAGTTACATTAGAAATCTCTGTAAGTCAATTTATAAGTTTTTGGTGTGTTTCAAAATAATACACACCAAAACATTCTATGTTCTAAACATTTATACAAAACTTCTGTGTTCTAAATATTAATTGTTTATAACCATGTCAAGTGTATAGGAAGGAGTTTCGTAAAAGGAGGGAAAAAATACTTTGACAATGATGCAATCTACCACATCATTTATTCTTTTATGTTTAATAAAATTATTCTGTATGTTTAAACATTAATAGAGCTGATTGTTGCTAGCTTCATTCATATGCACTCATGTATATGGAATGAGATATAAGTAAAGATGTATCTATATAGAAATTTATTTGTACATATATATGTGAAAGGTTGCTCCATTCATTTTTTTAAGACTTTCAATTTTTGTAATGTAGGACATGAAGTCATTTTTTCTCTTTTTCAAAATTCCCTGTCTACTCTCACATGATCTAAATCTAATTAATATTAGATTATAAATTATGTTACATTACTTCCTGATCCTAAACTGTTTATATGCAGTGTCAGTGACTTATCTTTTATTGTTTATATAGCATTACATTTTATGTGACAATATTTTATTTAAAATATAGACACAGGCAAAGTTGAGGTGCATTTTGAAATGCTATATTTTATTACATATTCTGTGACAGATTTTGGTATCGATTTTATTTTTACTTTACTAAAGAATTGAGAAACTTTCACAAGATACTTAAAATAACTTTTATATTATATTTTCTTTTCTTTTTTTAATTTAAAGAGAACAAAACAAACAAAAAAATGGAACAGAGTTAAGCACAACAAAGCATTTCAGAACAGAACACTGCAAGCAATACAGGTCTTCAAAACATAATAATAGGAGATTAAGAATGGCTACCCTAAGGGCCAGGGATTTAGCTCAGTGGCCTAACTGCCTGCCTGGCAAGTGTGAGGTTGTGAGTTTGATCCCTGGTGCCACAAAAAAAAAAAAGCATTTAGAATGGCTACCCTAGAGTCTCTAATTTTCTTCAAAATGGTTGTTCATACATTCACACACAATAAACTCAAATGAAACAAAATAACATAAAACCAGATTTAAAAAAAAGCATTACAGGCCTTCAAATCAGACAACAAAAAATCATCAATGGCTACTTTAATGTCCTTTATTTTCTTACAAAAGCTGTTCCTATCTTCTCACATATTGGAATCAAATAGTAGAAAACAGATTTAAACCAACCAAATCAAAGAATAAAAACATTATTGGACTTCAGAACATTTTCCCCACATTTATTGGGAATTTTGTATCTTATTGAGTCTTTCAGTTTCTTACACTAGGGAGACAATGTGGTGTTTACACATGTGAGTTTGATTTATTTCGCTTATGAGTATAGTCTCAAGTCACATCCATTTACCTATAAAAGCCTCAATGTGATCCTTCTTTATAGCTGAATAGTACTCCACTGTATAAAAGTACCACATCTCTCTTATCCATTCCTCAACAGACTGGGATTTCGGTTGTTTCCAAGATTTGGTTATTACAAATTATGCTGCTATAAACATGAGTGCACATATATCACTGTGGTATGATGATTTCATTTCTTCTGGGAATATGCCAAGAAGCAGAATAGCTGGGTCAAATGAAACTTCCAATACTAGCTTTTTGAGGAACCTCCAGACTGATATCCACAGTGGTTCCACCAGTCTACACTCCCACCAACAGTGGAGGAAGATTCCTTTTTCCCCACAGCCTCTCCAGCATTTGTTATTGATTGTATTCTTGATCCTGGCCATTCTTTCTGGAGTTAGATGGAATCTCAGAGTTGTTTTAATTTGCATTTCTCTAATGACTAGTGATGCTGAACATTTTTTCATGTATTTATTTTCCATTCATATTTCTTCAGCTGAGAAGTGTGTTTTCATCTCAGATGCCCATTTTTGGATTGGGTCTTTGAATTTCAAGGGCCTGATTTTTTTGTTAATTCTTCATATGTTCTAGATAGAAGACCTCTGTCTGAAGGACAGTTGACTAAGATTTTTTTCCCAATTTGTGGGTTTTCTTTTCACTTTGTTGGAGATTTCTTTTGACATTCAAAAACTTTTAAATAAGATCCCAGTTTTTGACCTGAGAAGTGTTTCCTTGGCAGTTTGACTTTTGTTCATGAATTCTCAACCTACCCCTATAATCTTCAAGATACCTACCTACTTTGTTTTCCAAAAGATTTAGTGTTTCTGTTTTAATGTTTAGATCTTTGATCCATTTTGACTTTAGTTTAGTGCATGGTGCTAGGCTTGGGTCTAGCTTTAGTTTTTGGCATAAGGAAAGCCAGTTTTTCCAGCACCACTTATTAAAGAGGCTATCTTTCTTCCAGTGAACATGTTTGGATCCTTTGTCAAAGATACAGTGGCTGAGTGTGTTTGTAGTTGGGGTTGTATCTGCTAATCAATTCCATTGATCCTCAGGTCTGTTTTGATTCCAATACCATGCTGATTTGATTACAGTAGCTTTGTAGCATGATTTCAAGTCTGGAATTGTGATGCCTCCTGCCCTGCCCATGCTGCCCAGAAGTGCCTTTGCTATTCTAGGTCTCTTGTGGTTCCAGATGAATTTTAAGAATGATTTCTCTAGGTCTGTGTTATGGTTGACACATTGTGTCAACTTGAGCCATTTAAAAGTTCTACTGAGAGACTCAGTAGGGAGCCAGGGTTCATAGTTTATAAATATCCTTGTCCTGTGCAAAAGACGGCAAGGACATTTTGTGAGTGCTACACCCACCCTGAAGTGTGGAGGGGGTGATGGCCTGTGTACAATATAAGGGAGGAGAGAGGCTTAGTTTTGCTCCTTTTGCTCTGGCTGCTACTTTGAGGTGTTGCCCCTGTGCCATGCCTTTCTGCATTGGAGCCAACTGATTATGTACTGAAATCCCCCAAAATGTAGCTAAATAAACCCTTTCTTCCCTAATTTTGGGTGTCAGGTGTCAGTCTCAGCAATGAAAAAAGCAACCAAGACAATCTGTGAGGTGTGCTAATGGTATTTTGATGAGAATTGCATTAAATCTGTACAATAATTTTGGGAAAAAGTTATTTTCACAATATTTTTTCTTCCTATCCATGAACACAGAATGTCTTACCATTTCTGAAATCCTCTTTGATTTCTTTTTTCAGAGTACTGCAATTTTCATTGAATAGGTCTTTACTTCCTTTGTTAGGTTGATTCCTAAGTTTTTCATATTTTTTTGGATGCTATTGTAAAAGGTATGGCTTCTCTTATTTCTCTCTCAATGAGTGTGTTGTTTGTGTACAGGAATGCTATTATTTCTGAGTGTTGACTTTGTATCCAGCTACATTACTTAATTTGAGGGTCTTCTACATGGAGAATCATGTTATCTGCAAATAGAGATGATTTAACTTCTTCCTTTCCTATCCTTATTCCTTTTATTTCTGTCTCTTGTCTAATCTTTCTGGCTAATGTTTCCAGCACTATATTGAATAGGAGTGGTGATAATGGACATCCTTGTCTTGTTCCTGATTTAAGAGTGAAAGCTTTCAGCTTTTGAACATTTAATGTGAAACTGGCTGTTGGTTTGTCATAGATGGCTTTTATCAGATTGAGGTAAAGACCATCTATTTCAATTTTCTGTAGTGTTCTTTACATGAAAGAGTGTTGGACTTTATCAAAAGCTTTTTATGCATCTATTGAAATGGCCATGTGGTTGGCTCTATTGATATGGTGTATCACATTTATTGATTTGTGTATGTTGATCCATCATTATATTCCTCAGATGGATCCCACTTGGTCATGGTGTATAATCTTCTTAATGCTTTGCTGCATTCTGTTTGCCAGTATTGTATTGAGGATTTTTGCATTGATGTTCATTAGGGAGATTGGCCAGTAGTTCTCTTTTTTGGTGGGTTTTTCTCTGGTTTTGGTACTAGGGTAATACTTACTTCAAGGATTGAGTTAGGGAGACTTGCTTCTCTTTCAAATTCATTAAAGAGTTTGAGGAGTGTTGGCATTAAGTCTTCCTTGAATTTCTTGTGGAATTCAGCTGTGAATCCATCAGAACTTGGACTTTTCTTGCTTGGTAAGGTTCTAATTACATTTTCAATTTCCTTTACTGAAATTGGATTATTCAGTAGTTTTACCTCTTCTTGATCTAGCTTTGATAATGATATGTTTCTAGAAATCTTTCTGTTTCTTCTGTGTTATTGAACCTATGAAAGTAAAGATTTTCAAAGTATGTATGAACGATCTTCTGTATTTCCACAGGATGTGCAGTGATTTCACCCTTTTCATTGCTTATTGCATGGATATCAGTTTTTTGCTTCCTTTTTTTAATAAAGTTGGCTATGGGTTTATCAATTTTATTTATTCTTTCAAAGAACCAGCTATTTGATTCCTTGATTCTTTGTATTGTTTTTTAGCCTCAATTGCATTCATTTCTGCTCTGATCTATAATTTCCTCCCTTCTTTTGGCTTTGGGTTGGGCTTGCTCTTCTTTTCCTAGATGTTTGAGATGTAACATCAGATTGTTTTTTGTGTTCATTCCATTTTCCGGATGTGGGTATTCACTGCAATAAATTTCCTTCTGAGGACTGCTTTCATTGCATCCCACAGATTCTGGTAAGTTGTAATTGTATTTTCATTTGCTTGCAGATATTGTTTAATTTTTTCTTTAATTTCCTCTGTGACCCACTCATTGTTCAGGAGTGTGCTATTTAATTTCCATGTATTTACATGGTTTTTGCAGTTTCTTTTTTTTTTTAATTTCCAGTTTGATGGCACAGTGATCAAATAGTACGCATTAGACAATTTAGATTCCTTTGCATTTACTTAAACATGTTCTATGGGCTATTATATGGTCTATTCCAGAGAATGTACCATGTGAAGCTGAGAAGAATGTATACTCTGATGTTCTTGGTGGAAAACTCTGTAGACGTCTACCAGGTCCATTTGTTCACAAGTTTGATTCAGTTCTGTTATTTCCTTGTTGATTTTCTGTCTAGTTGATCTGTCTGTTTGAGTCAAGGGTGTGTTAAGGTCTCCTGTTATAGCTGTGTTATTGCTTGATTTTTAATTTCTATATTTGTTTTATATAGTTGGTGCTCCCATATTTGGTGCATAAATATTTAAGATTGTTATTTATTCCTCTTGGAGTTTTCCCCTAGCCAGTATGTAGTGACCTTCTTTATGTCTTTTGACTAGTCTTGATTTGATGTTCACATCATCTACAAACCGAATAACTACCCTGGTTTTTTTTGGTGGGGGGTTCATGTTGCATGAAGTGGTTTTTTTTTCCATCCTTTGACTTTCAGTCTATGAATTTCCTTTTGGGTTAGATGGGTTTCTTGTAGACAGCATATGGTTGGAAGTTGTTTCTTGATCCATTCTTCCAGTCTGTTCCTTTTGATTGGTGAATTGAGGCCATTTGCATTAATGGTTATAACTGAGATATACTGGCTTTTTTTAGTCACGTTATCTTTCTGCAGTGGTTTCTTTACCTTTTCCCTCTACTTAATTGTTTGCCCTGCTTGGTGGTCTTCTTCTGTTAATCTTTCTGATGTCATACGTATTTTCATGTCTATCTAGATTATCTTTCAGTACTCTTTGCAGGTTGGTTTGATGGTCATGAAGTTCTTCAGCTGCTCTTTGTCATGGAAGTATCTTATTTCTCCATCTATTTTGAAGGATAGTTTTGCAGGGTACATCAGTTTGGGTTGGAAGTTGTTTTCCTTTAAGACTTGAAACACTTCACTCCATGCTCTTCTTGACTTCATTGTTTGTGTTGAGAAGTCTGCTGTGCTTCTGATGGGCTTTCCTTTATAGGTGATTTCCTTCTTTCTCTAGTAGCTTTTAATATTCTGTTCCTATGTTGAATTTCTGGGATGCTGATTATTATATGTTTGGGTGTTGATTTATTTTGGTTATGACTAATTGGAGTTCTATATGCTTCACTTATCTGGATGTGAGTTTCCTTTCCCATGTTTGAGAAATTTTCAGCTATTACTTCTTTAGCTAGTGTTTTATACCATTGTGTTTTCTCCTTCTTTTTCATGTACACCTATCAGTCTTATGTTGTTTTTCTTTGCATCATCTTGCAACTGCTGAGTTGCTATTTTCTGATTGTTATTTTCAAAAGATGTTTCCTTCATTTCTCACTAGCTGCAATCATGTCTGTGAGGTCTGATAGTCTATCTTCACATTCTTTGAGGCAGCTTTGCCAGCTTTCAATGGCATTCTTGATTTCCTGAATGTCTCTTTGAATCTGTTTCATGTATTCTAATTCTTTCTTGTATTTTTTATTCAAGGTCTCCATCCTTTTGCAGTGCTCCTCTATGTTTCCAACTATATCTTCTTTAGATATGTTTAGCATTTCTTTCATTACGTTTGTCATCTCTTGTTTTACCTGTCAAATCATTTCTAATCTCAGTTCCTTTACAGCTTTGTGGAGTTATTTCTTTACTTCAGTTGCTATCATCTGAAGTTTCAGGTATGTCACTTATACTTTCTTCTATGCTCATGTCTCTTTGGCTTGTTTGGGATGGACTGGAGGTGGGAGATTGCATTTTGCTCTTTTGTTTTGTCATTTTCCTGTATTCCCCTGTGGTAGGTGAATCCAATGTGCATGGTTAAGAAGCTTCAAGGCTAGGTGAAATTCACAGTTCATAGCTTCAGCTGCAGCCAATCCTACCATGGTGGCTGCTCTGTTGCTGGGTGGTAGCTGGGTGGAACCCAGGCAGGACCCCAGTGATGTTCCAGATGTCTGGGGCTGATGCTGGAATTGACTCAGGTCCCTACCAGGATGCTAGCAAGGTCCTAAGCTGCACAGTAGGTGAAAATCTCTGTGCACACCTGTTGCTCTTGCCAGGCCCAGAGCTGCGGCTGCTACGCTGCTCCGGGTGGCTGGGCAGGGTCCAGGCAGGACCCCAAGGATTCTCAAAATGTCCTGGGCTCATGGTGGAATTGGCACAGGTCCCTACCAGTCTGTTCGCGAGGTCCTGAGCTGCTTGCCTGGGGAAATTCACTGTGTGTGCCTTCAGCTCACGCCAGGCCCAGAACTGCAGCTGGTATGCTGTTCTGGGGTGGCTGGGCAGACTAAATTATATTTTCTTAAGGTAAGAAATAATCCATATTGAACCTCTTTGGTTAACAAACATTATGGAATGATCCCAAGAGGTATTTGTGGTATGACTTCAATGGTAACATATGTTAATAGTTATTTTTTGGCAATGAATCATTTAATCAATTCATTTAAACAATGTAACAAATTGTGTTTTTTAAGGTTACTATTCTAGTTGCCTTTACATGTCTAATTCTATTTCTGATATTTTTACTGTGTTTCCTTATCTTAGTTAGTTTTGCTAGGAATATATTAAATAAACCCAAAGAGCCAATTTCTAAATGTATATATTGGGGGATGTCTTATATGCATTGTTCATTAATAGTAGAAATAACCGTCTATGAATTAGTTTGGTTGTTTCTCAGTTACAAGCTTCTGAAAAATATGTCTTTCCTAATTTAACATATTTTTGCTAACTTTATTATTTACATATGTATCTTCTCTCTATCTCTCTATCATCTATTTTTTTCTGTCCTAGGGATTGAACTCAGGGCCTTTACACTGAACTACAACCCCAGTCCATTTTATACCTTATTTTTCAGACCTAGTCTTGCTAAATTGCCTAAGCAGAACTCAAATTTGTGATCTTCCTGCCTCATACTCCCTCAGTGCTGAGCTTATAGTTATGTGCTACTGTCCTGGCTGACTTACAGTATAATAGGAAGTTTTTATAAACACCATTTTCAAAATTTAAAATTTATATGTTTGTTATACATGAGGGTCAGACTAAACAACCTATTATAAGCAGTGCTTTAAAGAAAAGACATTTATTTCTCATAAGACTATAAGCTAGAAAATCTTAGATCAAAGTGCTAGCTGCTTTTGTTCTTAATGAGGGCCATATTCCTGTCTTCTAGACTATGGTCCTCTTTCTGTGTCCTCACAAGAAGGAGAGAGAGAGAGAGATGAAGAAAATGAGCAGACTCTGCTTTGCTTTTATCAGTGCACTAATCTCATCATAAGGATCCTGATCTCCTCTAAACCTAATTACTTCTGAAAGCCACTCTTCCAAATACAGTCCCACAAAGGCTGGGAGCTCCAACATCTGGATTTTAGGAATGTGAAAACATTCATTTCACCCGCACTGCACCTCCCTCTTTCTGTCCATCTCATTACATGTGATACTCATTACATCTTCTTGGTAGGTGAATTTTAATACTTCTGAATAGTCTTCCAAATATTTTGATCCTTTATTATCTTTTTAATACCAAATAGGCTTAATGAATATCAAATAGTGGTGACAAAGTTACTTAGTAATTGCCTTTCTTACTCTACATATCATCTATTTTATTTTTAGTATAAATTTATATTCAAACATTTCAAAAAGTAGATTTTGCATAATACATGTACAGTTATTAAAGCGAGTTTAGTAAGCAGGAAAAAATGAAAGAATGTTTTTGATATTCAACCAAACTTAAGGGTATATTTCATCCCAAATCACCAACAGAAGTTATATTTATATACTATAATACCTCAGTTCATGAACTTAATTCCTTCCATGATCCTAGAAAAGATGGCTGCAATCCTGTTGCATGGGAAAGATGATCACCATGGAGTTCAGCACTTGATGCAGTTTGCAAACAAAAACAGTTTGCCAAATGCTCTTGTTTGTGAATCAAATTGTTAGCAAACAAAAGCATTTGTAAACTAAGGTACCACTAGTATTTGTAGTAAGACATCAGATTGTTTTTTTAACCATATATTAAGATTATTCATTTTATTCTCAATTTTCATATCAGCCAGGCATTGGCAGTATGTGTATTTGTCCAAAAGAAGCCTGAAGATTAGCTATGATAGCAATTCAATTCAATTCAGCGTTAATGATTGTGTTGAAGAGTGCAACCCAGTCCTTTCCAATACAAATTGTAGATATTTGAAAGGTTTTCTGTGAATGCTATGAAATAAGCTAACCATTTCTCACACATGGGAACTTGAAATATAGCTAATGTGTTTAACTTAATTTTTAAATTTTGTATCATTAAAATTGATAGAAATTCAAGTGAAGTAACTACATGTGGCTAGTGTCAAATCTTTTGGGCAACATAAATTGAAGTCAATATAATTGGTTTCTGGAATAGATTATTCACAGAAGCTCCCAATTAACCCCATTCTTCTTTTTCTTCTTCTTTATTTATTTATTTATTTTTGGTACTGGGGATCAAATTCACAACCTTGCACTTGCCAGGCAGGTGCTTATGCCACTGAGCTAAATCCCCAGTCCCACCCCCCATTCTTCTTAATCAGTGTCAAAACATGAGAACTGTTACTTTATCTCTCTAAACTTTTGAATTATTACTGGTATGTTATTCTAAAGTAAATGAAAGTAGATAGCAAGCAAAACGTTATGCAAAATTCTTTGGTATGGTTTAATAAATAATCTTATGTTTTTAGTGTAATCCCTATATCGATTTTATTGTCTGTGAGAAGGATATATCACTAGGAAGACCTACTTGATATAATTTCAGATTAGTCGACTGAAGCAATGCATACATCACACCATATCATGCTTTATAAAGCATGAAGTCAGGATAATGAGGTGGTTCAGTGCATGAGCTTGGAGGTCAAACCAGTCTGGGTTCACTGATAGCCCTGCCATTTAATAATTGCATTACACTGAACACACTATTTGACTGCTGCAAGTTTCAGATTCATCGTCTGTAAAATATCAGTAGTAATGCTTAACTTCAAAGATGCTTGTGAAGATTAAGGAAGACAATGTTGATAAAGCCCTTGGCACAGAGTGTAAAGAGGTTGGCAAAATGTAATAGCTCAAAGGAATAGCTGAGTTCATGTTGTTGTTGTTCAAAAAGCACTATAAATTCAAGCTGTTCTTCCAAGAATTTTAAAAAGTACTACTGATTTCCAAAGTAAAGGACATATCCTCTAACTTAGGGATTAAAAACTGTGTAATATAAATATATTTTCTTCTAATTCCAAAACGCAAAAATGATGGGGTGTCAGAACTGGATGATTTCTGGCTGCGTCATGGAGTCATGCACTACATTTTGCAGCAATCCGCATGTTCAGTTCCCCTTAGGTAATATGAGCAAGGAACATAGTC
Organism: Cuniculus paca; assembly: GCA_004365215.1. Classification (NCBI taxonomy): domain Eukaryota; kingdom Metazoa; phylum Chordata; class Mammalia; order Rodentia; family Cuniculidae; genus Cuniculus; species Cuniculus paca. The sequence continues at coordinate 55,314 of RJWT010000829.1, forward strand.
TGTTGATCCTAAAAGGTAGGATAAATAGCCTGGCAGCACAGTTATTTTGTAGTCTAGTTTTGTTCAAATTTCAGTTAGCCAGGGGTCCTAAATAACAAACTCTTGTGAACTTTCTAATGTAATTAACTATGTGGCTGATTAAGACTTTAGAGATAATTTTTGGGTTTCAATGAACAGAGACATCTTCAGATAATTTAAAATTTTGCTTTCTGTAAAAACATGCAGGAAAGAAAAGAATATTTTCTCACCTGAAACAGTGTTAATCACTTCTTAGCCAGGCATGAAACATGGTGGTGTGTTCGTCAGATTTTTGAGGTTTGTTAGGGGAGGAAAAAGTGTGCCTAGTGAACCTGGAAAGCTGTATTCTCTAGCTAGTTCCTTTACCATTCCACAACTGCAGCAATTCAGTCCCTAGACTCTTCAGAAATCTCTTTACACTTCTGTTGTTCTCTCTTTAGACTCAAATAATTTTTTCGTCTATTCCTACATCATTGAACCATCTACTTTGTCTTCTATTATGAATTAAAACTCTCATTATCTAATTTACTTATGGTTATTATGGTTACTCTCTAGAGTTCTTTCACTATCAAATCTATACAGGAAAATTATTAGGCCAACTCTTATCTATAGATTAGCTCATTAGTAATACTTGCCCATCTTTGTTCCTACATGTAAGGTTAGAGTGTCAGGGATACACTCTGTAAGGAACAGCAGTGTATAAATAAAGAAACCTCCAGTGCAATACAGTTAACAAGCATTATTTTGACATTTAATGTTTAAACAACAGTTTGTTCTTTAAAAAGAAAAATTTTATGTAGGGTTTACTTAGACTTTCATTCAAATTTTTGTTCATACATAGTTAAAAACTCATGCAAACTTTTGTCATACAAACTTCTATTTGTGTCCACTTTTAAACTTCAACATAATATTTTAAAGAAGCACAATAAAAGTTCTCTTCTAGAGACTTAACTAGCAGTATACATAAAAATATATTACATTCCTAATATAAGAATCATTATATAGTTTATAAAAACTGTTGTTTCCCTAGTGTAGAATTTAATAAGTTAAATTCATGAGTAACTTAGAATAGTAGAAATATTATTAGTTAGGAAATTATTGAATGCATATTTTCCATTTTGATATTTAAACATTAAGCAAATGGTTTCATTTATTCTATATTATACTAAAATTTACACTTAAAAATGTGTATCAGTGAATTAGATTCCTAGTTTTAAAGTCTATCAAAGAAAATTTCCCTTCAAATATATTTCAAATGTTTATAGAAAATTGGAAGGGCAAAATTCATATATCAAGACTGAAAATTAAACATTTTGTGCTTACCAAATTTCACCTGAAATAGATATACTTTTTAACTCAAAATGCATAAAGTTATACTATTTAAGTCTCTTTTATTTATTCAAATGAGCAATGACAAAAACAATGCACACACATATAAAACATCTGTATTACTGGGTTTAGATTATTGAGTGTGAGGAAGGTTCTAATAATAGGTGTCTTGAAATTGTTCCCTAATTAATTATAGTAAGCACCATTGTCAAAAATCAGTCAGTAGAACCTAAAAGCACCAAAGCTAATCAAATTAAAATATATCATTAATATAATTTAAAGACAAGCCTTAGATTGGAAATATAAA